>UESW01001507.1:484340-496257 GCA_900491605.1 Calamus simplicifolius
GATTGGACCGTTGCGATCCATTCGATCGGCGACGATCCGACGATTGCGATCGATTCAAGCCATGATGCCGATCGGCGATGATCGATCTGATCGTTATGATCCATCCGATCCGCGATGATCCGACGGTTGCGATCGATCCAAAGCCATGATCCCGATAGGTGATGATCGATTGGATTGTTGCAATGCATCCGATCGGAGACGATCCGACGGTTGTGATCGATCCGAACCATAATCCTGATCGGCGTTGATCGATCCGACGGTTGCTATCCATCCGATCGGCAATGATATCCGACGGTTACGATCGATCCAAGCCATGATCCCGATCGGCGATGATCATTCCGACGCTTGCTATCCTTCCGATCGGCGACGATATCCGACGATTGATCTAGATCCAAGCCATGATATCGATTGACAATGATCGATCCAACAATTGCAATCCATCAGATCGGCGACAATACGACGGTTACGATCGATCCAAGCCATTATCTCGATCGGCGATGATCGATCCGACGCATGCGATCCATCCGATCGGCGACGATATCCGATGGTTGCGATCGATCAAGACATGATACCGATCGACGATGATAAATCCGATCATTGCGATCCATCCAATCCGCGATGATCCAACGGCTGCGATCGATCGAAGCCATGATCCCGATCGGCGATGATCGATCGGACCATTGCGATGCATCCGATCGGAGATAATCCGATGGTTTCGATCGATCCGAGCCATGATCCTGATCGGTGATGATCGCTTGGACTGTTGCGATCCATTCGATGAAGATGATTCGACGGTTGTGATCGATCGAAGCTATGATCCGGATCGGCAATGATCGAACGGACTGTTGCGATCCATCTGATTGGCGACAATCCGACGGTGCGATCGATCCAAGCCATGATTTCGATCGGCAATGATCGATCGGACCGTGCGATCCATTTATCGGTGATGATCCAACGGTTGCGATCGATCCAAGCCATGATCCCGATCGGTGATGATCAATCTGATCGTTGCGATCCATCCGATCCGCGACGATCCAACGATTGCGATCGATCGAAGCCATGATCCAGATTGACGATGATCAATCGGACCGTTGCGATCCATCCGTTCCGCTACGATCCGATGGTTGCGATAGGTCAAAGCCGTGATCCCGATCGGCGATGATTGATCGGATTGTTGCGATCCATCCGATCGGTGGCGATCCAACGGTTGCGATTGATCCAAGCCATGATCCTGATCGGCGATGATCGATCGGATCGTTGCTAAGCATTCGATCGGAGACGATCCAATGGTTGTGATCTATCCGAGCCATGATTCGAATCGGCGATGATCGATCAAACTATTGCGATCCATCCAATCAGTGACGATCCGACGGTTGCGATCGATCCAAGCCATGATCCCGATCGGCGATGATCGATCGGACCGTTGTGATCCATTCGATCGGCGAAGATCTGATGGTTGTGATCGATCCAAGCCATGAACCTGATCGGCGATGATCAATCCGATAGTTGCGATCCATCCGATCCAAGATGATCCGACAGTTGCGATCAATCGAAGCCATGATCTGGATCGGCGACGATCGATCGGACTTTTGCGATCCATCCGATCAGCGACGATTCGATCGATCGGATTGTTGCGATCCATCCGATCGGATTGTTGCGATCCATCCGATCGGCGACGATCCTACGGTTGCGATCGATCCAAGCTATGATCCCGATCGACGATGATCGATAGGACCGTTGTGATCCATTCGATCGGCGATGATCCGACAAATGCGATCGATCCAAGCCATGATCCCGATCAGTGATAATCGATCCGATCGTTGCGATCCATCCGATCTGCGATGATCCTAGGTTGCGATCGATCAAGTCATGATCCTGATCGGCGATGATCGATCAGACAGTTGTGATCCATTAGATCGGCGATGATCCTAGGTTGCGATCGATCCAAGCCATGATCCCGATCGATGATGATCGATAGGACCGTTGCGATCCATTCGATCTGTGACGATCCAATGGTTGCGATCGATCCAAGCCATGATCCCGATCGGCGATGATTGATCCGATCGTTGCGATCCATCCGATTCACGACGATCCGATGGTTGCGATCGATCGATGCCATGATCTCAATCGGCGATGATCGATCGGATCGTTGCGATGCATCCGATCAGAGATGATCCGATGGTTGCGATCGATCCGAGCCATTATCTCGATCGGTGATGATCGATCTGACAGTGTGTGATCCATCCGATCGGTGATGATATCCGACGGCTACGATCGATCCAAGCCATGATCCCGATCAGTGATGATCGATTCGACGGTTGCAATCGATCCAAGCCATGATCTCGACCCGTGATAATACGATGGTTGTGATCAATCCAAGCTGATGATGATATCCGACGGTTGCGATCGATCCAAGCCATGATCTCGATCGGCGATAATCGATCGGACGTTGCGATGCATCCGATCGAAGACGATCCGATGGTTGCGATCGATCCGAGCCATGATCCTAATCGATGATGATCGATCGGACCATTGCGATCCATTGGATCGGAGACGATCCGAAGGTTGTGATCGATCCAAGCTATGATCTGGATCGACGATGATCGAACGGACTATTGCGATCCATCCGATCGACGATGATCCGATAGTTGCGATCGATCCAAGCCATGATCCCGATCGGCGATGATCGATCGGACTGTTGCGATTCATTCGATCGGCGGTGATCCGATGGTTGCGATCGATCCATGCCATGATCATGATCGGCGATGATCGATCCGATTGTTGCGATCCATCCGATCCGCGATGATTCGACAGTTGGGATCGATCGAAGACATGATCCCGATCGGCGATGATCGATCGGACAGTTGCGATGCATCCGATCGGAAACGATCCGACGGTTGCGATGGATCCGAGCCATGATCTCGATCGGCGATGATCGATCTGACCGTTGTGATCCATTCGATCGGCGACGATCCAACAGTTGCGATTAATCAAGCCATAATTCCGATCGACGATGATCGATTCAACAGGTGCGATCGATCCAAGCCATGATCCCGATCGGCGATGACCGATCGGACCGTTTGCGATCCATTCGATCGGCAATGATCCGATGGTTGCGATCGATCCAAGCCATGATCTCGATCGGTGATGATCGATCCGATCGTTGCGATCCATCCGATTCACGACAATTCGATGGTTTCGATCGATCAAAGCTATGATCCCGATCGGCGATGATCAATCGGACAGTTGCGATGCATCCAATCGGAGACAATCCGACGGTTGCGATCGATCCGAGCCATGATCCCGATCGGCGATGATAGATCCGACGGTTGTGATCCATCCAATCGGCAATGATATCTCACGGTTTCGATTGATCCAAGCCATGATCCCGATCGGCAATGATCAATCCGATGGTTGCGATCCATCCGATCGGCGACGATATCCGACGGTTGCGATCGATCCAAGCCATGATCTCGATCGGCGATCATCGATCCAACGGTTGCGATCTATCTGATCGGCGACAATACGACGGTTGCGATCGATCCAAGCCATGATCCCGATCGGCGATGATCGATCCGACGCTTGCGATCCATCCGATCGGCGACGATATCCGACGGTTGCGATTGATCCAAGCCATGATCCTGATCGGCGATGATCGATCCGATCGTTGCGATCCTTCCTATCCACGATGGTCCGACGGTTAAGATCGATCGAAGCCATGATCCCGATCAGCGATAATCAATTGGACCATTGCGATGCATTCGATCAAGGATGATCCAATGGTTGCGATCGATCCGAGCCATGATCATGATAGGTGATGATCTATCAGACCATTGCGATCTATTCGATCGGAGATGATCCGAAGGTTGCGATCGATCAGAGCTATGATTCGGATCGACGATGATCGAACGGACTATTGCGATCCATCCGATCGACGACGATCCAACAGTTGCAATCGATCCAAGCCATGATCCCAATCGGCGATGATCGATCGGACCGTTGCGATCCATTCGATCGGCGGCGATCTGATGGTTGCGATCGATCCAAGCCATGATCTCGATCGGCGATGATCAATCCGATTGTTGCGATCTGTTCGATCCGCGATAATCCGATGGTTGCGATTGATCGAAGACATGATCCCGATCGGCGATGATCGATCGGACCGTTGCGATGCATCCGATCGGAGACGATCCGATGGTTGTGATCGATCCGAGCCATGATCCCGATCGACGATGATCAATCAGACCGTTGCGATCTATTCGATCGGCGATGATCGAACGGTTGCGATCGATCTGACAGTTGCGATCGATCCGATAGTTGCGATCGATCCAAGCAATGATCCCGATCGGCGATGATCGATCGGACCGTTGCGATCCATTCGATCGGCGACGATCCGATAGTTGTGATCGATCCAAGCCATGATCCCGATCGGCGATGATCGATCCGATCCATCCAATTCACGACGATCTGATGGTTGCGATCAATCGAAGCCATTATCCTGATTGGCGATGATAGATCGGACCGTTGCGATGCATCCGATCGGAGACGATCCGACGGTTGCGATCGATCCGAGCCATGATCCCGATCGGCCATGATCTATCCGATGGTTGTGATACATCCGATCAGCGATGATATCTGACGGTTACGATCGATCCAAGCCATGATCACGATCGGCGATGATTGATCCGATGGTTCCGATCCATCCAATCGGCGACGATATCCGATGGTTGCTATCGATCCAAGCTATGATCTCGATCGGCGATGATTGATCCGACGGTTGCGATCCATCCGATCGGCGACAATACGGCGGTTGCGATCGATCCAAGCCATGATCCCGATCGGCGATGATCGATCTGACGCTTGCGATCCATCCGATCGGCGATGATATCCAATGGTTGCGATCGATCCAAGTCATGATCCTGATCGGCGATGATCGATCCGATCGTTGCGATCCTTCCGATCAGAGATGATCCGACGGTTGTGATCGATTGAAGCCATGATCCCGATCAGCAATAATCGATTGGACTGTTGTGATGCATCCGATCGGAGATGATTCGACGGTTGCGATCTATCCGAGCCATGATCCGGATCGGCGATGATCAATTGGACCGTTGCGATCCATTCGATTGGCGAGGATCTGATGGTTGCGATCGATCAAAGCCATGATCCCGATCTGTGATGATCGATCAAACTATTGCGATCCATCTGATCGGTGATGATTCGACGGTTGCGATCGATCCAAGCCATAATCCGGATCAGCGATGATCGATCAGACTGTTGCGATACATCCGATCGGCGATGATCCGATGGTTATGATTGATCCAAGTCATGATTCCGAACGGCGATGATCGATCCGATCATTGCGATCCATCCGATCTACGATGATTCGACAGTTGCGATAAATCAAAGCCATGATTCCGATCTGCGATGATCGATCAAACTATTGTGATCCATCCGATCGGTGATGATCCGATGGTTGCGATCGATCCAAGCCATGATCCCGATCGGCGATGATCAATTGGATCGTTGCAATCCATTCGATCGACGACGATCCGTAATTGCGATCCAAGCCATGATCTCGATCGGCGAATATCGATCTAATCGTTGTGATCCATCCGATCCGTGAAAATCCAACAGTTGCGATCGATCCAAAGCGATGATCCCGATCGGCGATGATCGATCGGACTGTTGCGATGCATCCGATCAGAGACGATCCGACGGTTGTGATTGATCCGAGCCATGATCTCGATCAGCGGTGATCGATCCGACGGTTGCTATCAATCCGATCGGTGATGATATCTGACGACTACGATCGATCCAACCCATGATCCTGATCGGCGAAGATCGAACAGATCGTTGGTTGCGATCGGTCCAAGCCATGATCCCGATTGTCGATGATCGATCTGACTGTTACGATCCATTCGATCGGTGACAATCCGATGGTTACGATCGATTCAAGCCTTGATCTCGATTGGCGATGATCGATCCAATCATTGCGATCCATCCGATCCGCGATGATCCAACGATTGCGATCGATCGAAGCCATGATCCCGATCGGCAATGATCGATCGGACCGTTGTGATGCATCCGATCGAAGATGATCCGACAGTCGCGATCGATCTGAGCCATGATCCTGATCGATGATGATCGATCGGACCATTGCGATTCATTCGATCGGAGATGATCCAAAGGTTGCGATCGATCGGATCGATCAGAGCTATGATCCGGATCGGTGATGATCGAACGCACTATTGCGATCCATGCGATCGGCGATGATTCGATGGTACGATCGATCGAAGCCATGATCCCGATCGGCGATGATCGATCGGACCATTGCAATCCATTCGATCGGTGACAATCCAACAGTTGCGATCGATCCAAGCCATGATCCCGATCAGCGATGATCGATCGGATCGTTGTGATCCATTTGTTTCGCTATGATCCGACGGTTGCGATCGATCGAAAGCCATGACCGTTGCGACGCATCCGATCGAAGACGATCCGACGGTTGCGATCGATCCGAGCCATGATCTCGATCGGCCATGATCTATCCGACGGTTGCGATACATCCGATCAGCGATGATATCTGACGATTACGATCGATCCAAGCCATGATCCCGATCGGCGATGATTGATCCGATGGTTTCGATCCATCCAATCGGCAACGATTTTTGACGGTTGCTATCGATCCAAGCCGTGATCTCGATCAGCGATGATCGATCCGATGGTTGCGATCCATCCGATCGGCGACAATACGGCGGTTGCGATCGATCCAAGCCATGATCCCGATCGGCGATGATCGATCCGACGCTTGCGATCCATCCGATCGCGATGATATCCAACGGTTGCGATCGATCCAAGTTATGATCCTGATTGGCGATGATCAATCCGATCGTTGTGATCCTTCCGATCAGCGATGATCCGATCGAAGCCATGATCTCGATCGGCAATAATCGATCAGACCGTTGCAAAGATCCGATCGAAGACGATCCGATGGTTGCGATCGATCCGAGCCATGATTTCGATGGGCGATGATCGATCGGACCATTGCGATCCATCCTATCAGAGACGATTCGACGATTGCGATGTATCTGAGCCATGATCCGGATCGGCGATGATCGATTGGATCGTTGCGATCCATTCGATCGGCGATGATCCGACGATCGAGATCAATCCAAGACATGATCCCGATCGGCGATGATCGATCCGATCGTTGCGATCCATCCGATCTGCGACGATTCGATGGTTGCGATTGATCAAAGCAATGATCCCGATCCGCGATAATCGATTCGATCATTGCGATCCATCCGATCCGCAATGATCCGACGGTTGTGATCGATCAAAACCATGACCCTGATCGGCGATGATTGATCCGACGGTTGCGATCCATTCGATCGACGATGATATCCAACGGTTATGATCGTTCCAAGCCATGATCCCGATCGGCGATGATCGATCCGACGGTTGCGATCCATCTGATCGGCGATGATATCTGACGGTTGCGATCGATCCAAGCCATGATCGATCGGCGATGATCGATCCAATGGTTGCGATCCATCCGATCGGAGACAATACGACAATTGCGATCGATCCAAGACATGATTCCGATCGGCGATGATCGATTCGACGCTTGCGATCCATCCGATCGGCGATGATATCCAACGGTTGCGATCGATCCAAGCCATGATCCCAATCGGTGATGATCGATCCGATCATTGCGATCCTTTCGATCTGCGACGATCCGACGGTTGCGATCGATCGAAGCCATGATCCCGATCGGCGATAATCGATCGGTCCATTGCGATGATCCGATCAAAGACGATCCGATGGTTGCGATCGATCCGAGCCATGATCCTGATCGGCGATGATCGATCAGACCATTGTGATCCATTCGATCAGAGATGATCTGAAGGTTGCGATCGATCAGAGCTATGATCTGGATCTGCGATGATTGAACAGACCGTTGCGATCCATCCGATCGGTGACGATCCGATGGTTGCGATCGGTCCAAGCCATGATCCCGATCGACGATAATCGATCTGACCGTTGCGATCCGTTCGATCGGCGATGATCCGATGGTTGTGATCGATTCAGCCATGATCTCGATCGGCGATGATCGATCCGATCATTGCGATCGATCCGATCCGCGATGATCCAACGGTTGCGATCGATCGAAGCCACGATCCCGATTGGCAATGATCGATCGGATCGTTGCGATGCATCCGATCGGAGACGATCCGACAGTTGCAATCGATCTGAGCTATGATCTAGTTCGGCGATGATCGATCAGACCATTACGATTCATTCGATCGGAGACAATCCAAAGGTTGCGATCGATCGGAGCTATGATCTGGATCGGTGATGATCGAACGCACTGTTGCGATCCATGCGATTGGCGATGATCTGATGGTTACGATCGATCCAAGCCATGATCTCGATCGACGATGATTGATCGGACCATTGCGATCCATTCGATCGGTGACAATCCAACAGTTGCGATCGATCCAGCCATGATCCCGATCAGCGATGATCGATCCGATCGTTGCGATCCATTCGTTCCGCTATGATCCGATGGTTGCGATCGATCGAAGCCATGATCCTGATCGGCGATGATCGATCGGATAGTTGCGATCCATCCGATCGGCGACGATCCAACGGTTGTGATCGATCCAAGCCATGATCTCGATCGGCGATGATCGATCGGATCGTTGCGATGCATCTGATCGGAGATGATCCGACGGTTGCGATCTATCTGAGCCATGATCCGGATCTGCGATGAACGATCGGACCGTTGCGATCCATCCGATCGGCGACGATCCGACGGTTGCGATCGATCCAAGCCATGATCCCGATCAGCGATGATCGATCGAACCGTTGCAATCTATTCGATCGTCGAAGATCCGACGGTTGCGATCGATCAAAGCCATGATCCCGATCAGCAAAGACTGATCCGATCGTTGCGATCCATCCGATCCGAAACAATCTAACGGTTGTGATCAATCGAAGCAATAATTCGGATCGGCGATGATCAGTCGAATTGTCATGATCCATCCGACGGTTATGATCGATCCAAGCCATGATCCCGATCGATAATGATCGATCGGACCGTTGCGATGCATCCGATCGGAGATGATTCGACAGTTGCAATCGATCCGAGCCATGATCCCGATCGACGATGATCGATCCGACGGTTGCGATCCATCCGATCGACGATGATATCCGACGACTACGATCTTTCTAAGCCATGATCCTGATCAGCGATGATCGATCCGACGGTTTCGATTCATCCGATCGGTGATGATATCTGATGGTTGCTATCGATCCAAGCCATGATCTCGATCGGCGATGATCGATCCACTGTAGCGATCCATCCGATCGGCGACAATACGGCGGTTGTGATCGATTTAAGCCATGATCTCGATCGGCGATGATCGATCCGACGCTTGTGATCCATTCGATCGGCGATTATATTCGACAGTTGCGATTGATCCAAGCCATGATCCCGATCGGCGATGATCGATCCGATCATTGCGATCGATCTGAGCCATGATCATGATAGGTGATGATCTATCGGACCATTGGGATCTATTCGATCGGAGACAATCCCAAGTTGTGATCGATCAGAGCTATGATTTGGATCGACGATGATCGAACGAACTATTGCGATCCATCCGATCGGCGACGATTCGACAGTTGCAATCGATCCAAGCCATGATCCCAATCGACGATGATCGATCAGACCGTTGCGATCAATTCGACCGGCGAAGATTCGACGGTTGCGATCGATCCAAGCCATGATCCCGATCGGCTATGATCGATCCGATCATTGCGATCCATCCAGTCGAGATGATCCGACGGTTGCGATCAATCGAAGCCATGATTCGGATCAGCGATGATCGATCGGAATGTTGCGATCCATCCGATCGGCGACGATTCGACGGTTGCGATCGTTTCAAGCCATGATCTCGATCGGCGATGATCGATTGGACCGTTGCGATCCATTCGATCGGCGGTGATCCGATGATTGCGATCGATCCAATCCATGATTCCGATCGGCAATGATCGATCCGATCATTGCGATCCATCCGATATGCGACGATCCGACAGTTGCGATCGATCAAAGCCATGATCCTGATCGGCGATGATCGATCGGACTATTATGATTCATTCGATCGGCGACGATCTGACTGTTGCGATCGATCAAAGCCATTATCTCGATCAGCGATGATCGATTGGACCGTTGCGATCCATTCGATCAGCGACGATCCGACGATTGCGATCGATCCAAGCCATGATGCCGATCGGCGATGATCGATCTGATCGTTATGATCCATCCGATTCGCGACGATCCGACGGTTACGATCGATCCAAAGCCATGATCCTGATAGGTGATGATCGATCGGACTGTTGCAAGGCATCCGATCGAAGACGATCCGACGATTGCGATCGATCCGAACCATGATCCTGATCGGTTGTTGATCGATCCGACGGTTGTTATCCATCCAATCGGTGATGATCATTCCGACGCTTGCGATCCTTTCGATCGGCGACGATATCTGACGGTTGATCTAGATCCAAGCCATGATATCGATCGGCGATGATCGATCCGATAATTGCAATCCATCAGATCGGTGACAATACGACGGTTACGATCGATCCAAGCTATTATCTCGATCGGTGATGATCGATCCGACGCTTGCGATCCATCCGATCGGCGATGATATCCGATGGTTGCGATCGATCAAGACCATGATACCGATCGGTGATGATCAATCCGATCATTGCGATCCATCCAATCCGTGATGATCCAATGGCTGCGATCGATCGAAGCCATGATCCCGATCGGACCATTGCGATGCTTTCGATCGGAGACAATCCGATGGTTTCGATCGATCCGAGCCATGATCCTGATCGGTGATGATCGCTCGGACCGTTGCGATCCATTCAATTGGAGATGATCCGACGGTTGTGATCGATTGGAGCTATGATCCAGATCGGCAATGATCGAACGGACTGTTGTGATCCATCTGATTGCGACGATCCGACGGTTGCGATTGATCCAAGCCATGATCTCGATCGGCAATGATCGATCGGACCGTTGCGATCCATTCGATCGGCGACGATCCAACGGTTGCGATTGATCCAAGCCATGATCCCGATCGGTGATGATCAATCCGATCATTGCGATCCATCCGATCCGCAATGATCCAACGATTGCGATCGATTGAAGCCATGATCCAGATTGATGATGATCGATCGGACCGTTGCGATCCATTCGATTGAAGATGATCCGACGGTTATGATCGATCGGAGCTATATCTGGATCGGTGATGATCAAACGGACTGTTGCGATCCATCCGATCGGCAACGATCCGACGGTTTCGATCGATCCAAGCCATGATCCCGATCGGCGATGATCGATCGACCGTTGCGATCCATTCGATCGGCGACAATCCAATGGTTGCGATCGATCCAAGCCATGATCCCGATCGTTGATGATCGATTCGATCGTTTTGATCCATCCGTTCCGCTACGATCCGATGGTTGCGATTGATCCAAGCCATGATCCTGATCGGCATGATCGATCTGATCGTTGCAATCCTTCCTATCCGCGACGGTCCGACGGTTAAGATCGATCGAAGCCATGATCCCGATCAGCGATAATCAATTGGAGCATTGCGATGCATCCGATCGAGGATGATCCAATGGTTGCGATCGATCCGAGCCATGATCATGATAGGTGATGATCTATCAGACCATTGCGATCTATTCGATCGGAGATGATCCGAAGGTTGCGATCGATCAGAGCTATAATTCGAATCGACGATGATCGAACGGACTATTGCGATCCATCCGATCGACAACAGTTGCAATCGATCCAAGCCATGATCCCAATGGCGATGATCGATCGGACCGT
>UESW01001507.1:499327-518312 GCA_900491605.1 Calamus simplicifolius
TCGATCAAGCCGGTTATGATATCCGATGGTTGCGATCAATCCAAGCCATGATCTCGATCGGCGATAATCGATCGGACTGTTGCGATGCATCCGATAGAAGATGATCCGATGATTGCGATCGATCCGAGCCATGATCCTAATCGATGATGATCGATCGGACCATTGTGATCCATTGGATCGGAGATGATCCGAAGGTTGCGATCGATCCAAGCTATGATTTGGATCGACGATGATCGAATGGACTATTGCGATCCATCCGATCGGCGATGATCCAACAGTTGCGATCGATCCAAGCCATGATCCCGATCGGCGATGATCGATCGGATTGTTGCGATCCATTCGATCGGCGGTGATCCGATGGTTGCGATCGATCCATGCCATGATCACGATCGGCGATGATCGATCCGATTGTTGCGATCCATCCGATCCGCGATGATCCAACGGTTGGGATCGATCGAAGACATGATCCCGATCGGCGATGATCGATCGGATAGTTGCGATGCATCCGATCGGAAACGATCCGATAGTTGCGATGGATCCGAGCCATGATCCCGATCGGCGATGATCGATCCGACAGGTTGCGATCGATCCAAGCCATGATCCGATCGGCGATGACCGATCGGACCGTTGCGATCCATTCGATCGGCGACGATCCGATGGTTGCGATCGATCCAAGCCATGATCCCGATCGGTGATGATCGATCCCGATCGTTGCGATCCATCCGATTCACGACGATCCGATGGTTTCGATCGATCAAAGCCCATGATCCCGATCGGCAATGATCAATCGGACAGTTGCGATGCATCCAATCGAAGACGATCCGACAGTTGCGATCGATCCGAGCCATGATCCCGATCGGCGATGAAGATCCGACGGTTGTGATCCATCCAATCGGCGATGATATCTCACGGTTTCGATTGATCCAAGCCATGATCCCGATCGGCAATGATCAATCCGATGGTTGCGATCCATCCGATCGGCGACGATATTCGACGGTTGCGATCGATCCAAGCCATGATCTCGATCGGCGATCATCGATCTGATGGTTGCGATCTATCCGATCGGCGACAATACGACGGTTGCGATCGATCCAAGCCATGATCCCGATCGGCGATGATCGATCTGATGCTTGCGATCCATTCGATCGGCGACGATATCCGATGGTTGCGATTGATCCTGATCGGCGATGATCGATCCGATCGTTGTGATCCTT
Source organism: Calamus simplicifolius (assembly GCA_900491605.1). Lineage (NCBI taxonomy): Eukaryota > Viridiplantae > Streptophyta > Magnoliopsida > Arecales > Arecaceae > Calamus > Calamus simplicifolius. The sequence goes on from UESW01001507.1 coordinate 500,542, forward strand.
CCTATCCGCGACGATTCGACGGTTAAGATCGATCGAAGCCATGATCCCGATCAGCGATAATCATTGGACCATTGCGATGCATCCGATCGAGGATGATCCAATGGTTGCAATCGATCCGAGCCATGATCATGATAGGTGAGATCTATCGGACCATTGCGATCTATTCGATCGGAGATGATCCGAAGGTTGCGATCGATCAGAGCTATGATTCGGATCGATGATGATCGAACGAACTATTGCGATCCATCCGATCGATGATGATCCAACAGTTGTAATCGATCCAAGCCATGATCCCAATCGGCGATGATCGATCGGACCGTTGCGATCCATTCGATCGGCGGCGATCCAATGGTTGCGATCGATCCAAGCCATGATCTCGATCGGCGATGATCGATCCGATCGTTGTGATCTGTCCGATCCGTGACAATCCGACGGTTGCGATTGATCGAAGCCATGATCCCGATCGGCGATGATCGATCGGACCGTTGCGATGCATCCGATCGGAGACGATCCGACGGTTGTGATCAATTCGAGCCATGATCCGATCGATGATGATCAATCAGACCGTTGCGATCTATTCGATCGGCGATGATCGAACGGTTGCGATCGATCCGACAGTTGCGATCGATCCAAGCCATGATCCCGATCGGCGATGACGATCGGACCGTTGCGATCTATTCGATTGGCGATGATCCGATAGTTGTGATCGATCCAAGCCATGATCCTGATCGGCGATGATCGATCTGATCCATCCAATACACGACGATCCGATGGTTGCGATCGATCGAAGCCATTATCCTGATTGGCGATGATAGATTGGACCGTTGCGACGCATCCGATCGGAGACGATCCGACGGTTGCGATCGATCCGAGCCATGATCCCGATCGGCCATGATCTATCCGACGGTTGCGATACATCCGATCGGCGATGATATCTGACGGTTACGATCGATCCAAGCCATGATCACGATCGGCGATGATTGATCCGACGGTTTCGATCCATCCAATCGGCGACGATATCCGACGGTTGCTATCGATCCAAGCTATGATCTCGATCGACGATGATCGATCCGACGGTTGCGATCCATCCGATCGGCGACAATACGGCGGTTGCGATCGATCCAAGCCATGATCCCGATCGGCGATGATCGATCTGACGCTTGCGATCCATCCGATCGGCGATGATATCCAACGGTTGCGATCGATCCAAGTCATGTTCATGATCGGCGATGATCGATCCGATCGTTGCGATCCTTTCGATCAGCGATGATCCGATGGTTGCGATCGATTGAAGCCATGATCCCGATCAGCAATAATCGATCGGATCGTTGCAAAGATCCGATCGAAGACGATCCGATGGTTGCGATCGATCCGAGCCATGATCCCGATGGGCGATGATTGATCGAACCGTTGCGATCCATCCGATCAGAGACGATCCAACGATTGCGATGTATCTGAGCCATGATCCGGATCGGCGATGATCGATCGGACTGTTGCGATCCATTCGATCGGCGACGATCCGATGGTTGCGATCGATTCAAGCCATGATCCCGATCGGCGATGATCGATCGGACTGTTGCGATCCATTCGATCGGCGAAGATCCAACGATTGCGATCGATCTAAGCCATGATCCCGATCGACAATGATCGATCCGATCATGCGATCCATCCGATCCAAGATGATCCGACGGTTGCGATCAATCGAAGCCATTATCCAGATCGGCAATGATCGATCGGACTGTTGCGATCCATCCGATCGGCGATGATCCGACGGTTGCGATTGATCCAAGCCATGATCCAGATCGGCGATGATCGATTGGACCATTGCGATCCATTCGATCGGCGACGATCCGACGATCGCGATCAATCCAAGCCATGATCCCGATCGGCGATGATCGATCCGATCGTTGCGATCCATCCAATCTGCGATGATTCGATGGTTGCGATCGATCAAAGCCATGATCCCGATCTGCGATAATCGATTCGATCATTGCGATCCATCCGATCCGCAACGATCTGATGGTTGCGATCAATCAAAACCATGACCCCGATCGGCGATGATCGATCGGACCGTTGCGATGCATCCGATCTGAGACGATCCGACGGTTGTGATCGATCCGAGCCATGATACCGATCGGCGATGATTGATCCGATGGTTGCGATCCATCCGATCGACGATGATATCCGACGGTTACGATTGTTCCAAGCCATGATCCCGATCGGCGATGATCGATCCGACGGTTGCGATCCATCCGATCGGCGATGATATCTGACGGTTGCGATCGATCCAAGCCATGATATCGATCGGCGATGATCGATCCAATGGTTGCGATCCATCCGATCGGCGACAATACGATGATTGCAATCGATCCAAGCCATGACCCGATCGGCGATGATCGATCCGACGCTTGCGATCCATCCGATCGGCGACGATATCCGACGGTTGCGATCGATCCAAGCCATGATCCCGATCGGTGATGATCGATCCGATCGTTTCGATCCTTTCGATCCGCGATGATCCGACGGTTGCGATCGATCGAAGCCATGATCCCGATCGGCGATAATTGATCTGTCCGTTGCTATGATCCGATCGAAGACGATCCGATGGTTGCGATCGATCCGAGCATGATCCTGATCGGCGATGATCGATCAGACCATTGCGATCCATTCGATCGGAGATGATCTGAAGGTTGCGATCGATTGGAGCTATGATCCAGATCTGCGATGATTGAACAGACCATTGCGATCCATCCGATTGGTGACGATCCGACGGTTGCGATCGGTCCAAGCCATGATCTCGATCGACGATGATCGATCTAACCATTGCGATCTATTCGATTGGCGACAATCCGATGGTTGTGATCGATTCAAGCCATGATCTCGATCGGCGATGATCGATCCGATCATGCGATCCATCTGATCCGCGATGATCTGACGGTTGCGATCGATCGAAGCCATGATCCCGATTGGCAATGATCGATCGGACCGTTGCGATGCATCCGATCGGAGATGATCCGACAGTTGCGATCGATTTGAGCCATGATCCTGATCGACGATGATCGATCGGACCATAGCGATCCTTTCGATCATAGATGATCCGAATGTTGCGATCGATCAGAGCTATGATCCAGTTCGGCGATGATCGATCGGACCATTGCGATTCATTCGATCGGAGACGATCCAAAGGTTGCGATCGATTGGAGCTATGATCTGGATTGGTGATGATCGAACGCACTGTTGCGATCCATGCAATTGGTGATGATCCGATGGTTACGATTGATCCAAGCCATGATCCCGATCGGCGATGATCGATCGGACCATTGCGATCCATTCGATCGGTGACAATCCAACAGTTGCAATCGATCCAAGCCATGATCCCGATCAGTGATTATCGATCCGATCGTTGCGATCCATTCGTTCCGCTATGATCCGATGGTTGCGATCGATCGAAGCCATGATCCTGATCGGCGATGATCGATCGGATAGTTGCGATCCATCCGATCGGCGACGATCCAACGGTTGTGATCGATCCAAGCCATGATCCCGATCGGCGATGATTGATCGGACTATTGCGATGCATCCGATCGGAGATGATCCGACGGTTGCAATCTATCTGAGCCATGATCCAGATCTGCGATGATCGATCAGACCATTGCGATCCATCCGATCGGCGATGATCCGATGGTTGCGATCGATCCAAGCCATGATCCCGATCAGCGATGATCGATGGACCGTTGCAATCTATTCGATCATCGAAGATCCGACGGTTGCGATCGATCCAAGCCATGATTCCAATCAGCGAAGACTGATCCGATCGGTCCGATCCATCCGATCCGAGACAATCTGACGGTTGCGATCAATCGAAGCCATTTGGATTGGCGATGATCAGTCGGACTGTCGTGATCCATCCGATCAGCGACGATCCAACTGTTGCGATCTATACAAGCCATGATCCCGATCGGCGATGATTGATTGGACTGTTGCGATCCATTCAATCGGCGATGATTCGACGATCGCGATCAATCCAAGCCATGATCCCGATCAGCGATGATCGATCCGATCGTTGCGATCCATCCGATCTGTGACAATCCGATGGTTGCGATCGATCAAAGCCATGATCCCGATTGGCAATGATCGATTGGACGGTTGCGATCCATCCGATCGGCAACGATCCGATGGTTGCGATCGATCCAAGCTATGATCCCGATCGGTGATGATCGATTGGATCGTTGCGATCCATTCGATCGGCGAGGATCCGACGATTGCGATCGATCCAAGCTATGATCCCGATCGGCAATGATCGATCCAATCGTTGTGATCCATCAGATCCGCAACGATCCGACGATTGTGATCAATCCAAGCCATGATCCCGATCGGCAATGATCGATCGGACCATTGCGATACATCCGATCGGAGACGATCCGACTATTGCAATCGATCCGAGCCATGATCCAGATCGGCGATGATCAAACCGACGGTTGTGATCCATCCGATCGATGATGATATCCGATGGCTACGATCGTTCCAAGCTATGATCCCGATCAGCGATGATCGATCCGATGGTTCTGATCCATCCGATCGATGACGATATCCGATGGTTGCTATCGATCCAAGCCATGATCTCGATCGGCGATGATCGATCCACGGTAGCGATCCATCCGATCGGCGATAATACGGTGATTGCGATTGATCTAAGCCATGATCCCGATCGGCGATGATCGATCCGACGCTTGCGATCCATCCGATCGGCGATTAAATTCGACGGTTGCGATCGATCCAAGCCATGATCCCGATCGGCGATGATCGATCCGATCGTTGCGATCCTTCAGGTCCATGACAATCGATAGTTGCGATCGAACGAAGCCATGATCCCGATCGGCAATAATTGATCGGACCGTTGCAAAGATCCGATCGAAGATGATCCGATGGTTGCAATCGATCCGAGCGATGATCCCAATCGGCGATGATCGATCGGACCGTTGTGATGCATCCGATCGGAGACGATTCAGGGGGAGCCCTAGCTTAACTATGAAAATAAAATAAATTCTTTAATCAATCTTGCATATTCTCAATGTTTTTATCATCATCCAAAAGGGGGAGATTGTTGGGGAGATTGTTGAGATATTGTACCCCAATCCTATTGATTTTGATGATTACCAAAAGCCATGAGCATATTAAATGATGTAATGAGTTTATTACATGAGCAATGAATTTATTTAGAACAATGAATGAGAATGTTAAAGTATAACTTTAACCAAGTTGAAAGTAACTTCAAGCTCCATGTTTAAGCTTTCAAAAAGAAATTTTATACTTCATATTTTAATCAATGAGTGTTTGGAACATTTCTTGAATTGATTCCTAATGTCAATTTTATTGTATTCAAGTCAAAAAATTGATTTAAAATAAATCTGGAACGAATTTCAAGTCAATCAGAAAATTCTCTGATTTTTGATACGTTCCGGAGCCGACTCTAGAGTTTCAGAGTCGACTCCACTCAGAATACAGAAATGACTGTCTGTCTCGAGTCGACCCCTATGATTTCAAGAGTCGACCCCCGATTCTGTCGAGCCGACTCCATGACTGTGTGAGTCGACTCCGCTCAGACACCAAAGGTGTATTTTTCTGAGCACTTCGTGAGTCGACCCCTAACTTTTCATGAGTCGACCCCCGACTGTCAGGAGTCGACACTTTATTTTTGATGAGTCGACCCTCTAACTTTCTGAGTATTTCTATTTTTGGTATCACGACTTCGAGCCGACTCGCGGAAAGCAGGAGTCGACTCCAGCAAATCTGGGCGAGATTTTTCAAATGCCAACTCAGCGTCAACGGTAAGATTTTTAAATAACGGCAATATTTCTTTGTTTCTAACGGCTATATTTTTGCAGAATCTATAAATAGAGAAGCCGTTTTCAAATCAAAGAGAAAAAATAGACATTCAAATCAAAAGAGATAAATCTTTCAGAAAAAGAAGAAAAATAGAGCGTCACTTGAAAAAATCCATAATTCAAAATAGAGTGAAAGAAAAAGTGTGAAATCAAAGGAAGCTCCTTCTGTGCTCAAGCTCAACAATCCAAGGAAGCTTCAGAAGAAAATCCAAGAGCTACTCAAGAGCATCTCAAGAGATTTCTACATTCAAAGAAAAGCTCAAATCAACTCCAAAGTTCAGTCCGTGAAGAATCCGAGCTGAGGCCCGATTCTACACTTCTAAGAAGTTGAGGAAAAGAAGAAAAGCTCAAAAGCCAATCAACTACAAATCAGGCTTTTCTAAACTTTGTTCTTATATTTGATTATCTGCTCATTAAGGAGCTTTGTAATTGAAAAACAACATTTCTATTATTTATGTCTAGTTCAATCTGGGGAATTGAACTAGTGGAGGTAGTCTTACCTCGGTACAAGCTTGGTAAAGCTTGTGTTAGGGTTTTTGTGCTGGTGAGCCCTTGAAAACCAGCTGGGTTCGTTGTGATCCCGGAAAAACAACAAGTTTGAGTTGTGAGCTTGTAAAACAACTCGGCTGTAATCAATGAAGATTATAGTGTGGACCCAAGTGAATCTTGGGAGTGGACGTAGGTGTGGGATACACTGAACCACTATAAAATCTTTGCGTTTGCCGTGCTTTCATTGACTCTTTCTCTATCTCTATTTTATTCACTGCACTTTGTATTTACATTGCCTTTACCTTCATTCTTCTTAAGTAAACTATTTTAAAAGGCTAATTTTTAAAGAACCCAATTCACCCCCCCCCCCCCTTTTGGGTTGTCATCTGGGCCAACAAAGATCCAGAGAGCAGCTTCAAAGACCTATCAGCCAGTACTTTTCTGTAACCAAAAAAAAACAGAGAATTTATCCAACTCGTAGAAGCAGCCTCACAAGCAAAATATTTCCACATTAAATGCCTGAGCTAACTTCACAAGATCTTATCATACACACGGAGAAAGCTTCTGCAGTTTACGACGAAAATATAAAATTTCAGCAGGATGGAGAAATCATGAGAGCTAGTAAGCCATCAAGTTCAGATGGGAAAAAAAGCCGATTACTAGAAAACTCTCAAAATTCCTATCAGTAAACTATGATATCAAGGTTAGTAATAAATTCCTATAAGTAAACGATCGATTTCACGCATGATGTTCCGTGTGTCACTAAGGAAGTGATTTCGCTGTCCTTAGCCGATCATTTGTCTTCGCGTGGTTGGCCTCCAAGCGTCGTCTTGTCTGTTTTAGTCCAAGCAGGGCCGTGATGACTCGGTATCCAGCGGCTGTCAACGAAAGGAAATTAAGTTGCGGAGCCTCTTAGATCCAAAGACAAGTGAATGCGATGAAGTTCTGAGTCAGATGACAAAGGCTTCAATGATGGGATTGAATTGGCAGGCACATGCTGCTGTCCCATTCAAAAATTATTTGCAATGTTTGGCTGTCCTGTTTTTCCGTTGTCCCTCTCTCTTTTGCGGGTTGTTCACCGCCCCAGCTTTTTGTTTTAGATACGGCGAGACCACGTGAAAAGTTTCATTGGAGAGCTAAAAGCTGTGGGTTGGAAACATTGGTCCCATGTGACCTGTTGGAGTGGAGCCTTTACTCCTTCCATCCCTTCTGATTGGCAGACACTTGTCGCTTAGCATCCCTAAAATGATTACCGCTTCTATACACCAGGGCGACTTATTGGGGTCCTTAGGATATTAAATGTAAAACTAAAATGATCCTATCCTAAATCCATTCAATGTAAACTCAATCAGATTGAATCCATTTTTTTGTACAACATATATCTAATATTCAACAGCTAATTTTTTAATTATGTTTAATATAAAAGATATATATAATATTTATTAATAAATTTAATACTTAATATTTTTTAATAAAAATGATAGGCAACTTAAAATGCATGTGATATATTAGGTTCAATCCCTTCTTAGCCCACTGGTTCCGTTTGAAAGTTGGAATCAGGAACTTTAATTGCACTATATTTCCTTGTATACTACAACACTCCTCCATCATGGTTTTAAAAATCAGATCGAATCAGCCAATCAATCAGCCAATCGAATCAGTCCAACCAAAAATCGATCATCAATATCATTGTAAGGAAATAAACCTCATCTGTAAGAGCAATGATGCATGCTGTTGATGATCCCCTTGCTTTCGTGCTGGAATAAGCCTTCTCTCGAACCCTTGCTGGATCGATGGACCCCTTCGGCTCTTCTCAAATTGCAGTCACTGAATTAGACATAAGCTCCCGAGCATATTGCCCTGCATCAACTCTATGGTCTGCATCAATTTTTTAGCAGTACAATTGAGAAAGTGCAATTCAAGGGCTATTCACTATATGTACAATTGAGTAATACATCCTCAATATTCAATATTGAGGATGTATTACTCAATATTGAATATTGAGTAACACTTGTGCCTCTTCACGTTGCAAAAGAAATTTTTTTTTGATTGATTGATTAAGGGTATTATAAATTTTTAGATGGAATGTGGAATTCATATATACAGAAAGATAACATGGTGCTTTAAATGGCCAAATGATCGCATTAATTTTTTTTTTATCAATGTTGCCTAGTCATTCCAGTTGAGCAGGGCAATAATGTTCATGACGACACCATGCTTCAGAATTCTCAATGCTCTATTCTCCGTGCATGATCCATAGAAAATTGTTACAGGATTGGTGGATGAAGGTAAGCTCCAGGACCACATACCGTCAACTAGTTGGTTAATAATAAATATGCTACGTACGGCTAATGCATGGGAGCTGCCCAAGAATATTATCTCTAAGAAGAGCTTATCACCGCAAGTAGTATATATATCACATTATAAAACAACTTTGTTCTGAAAACCATCCACCATGATCATCTCAAGCGAGGCTCTGAGTTTTTCATCATCCAAACTTCTTACCACCGAGCTTTGCTGAAACATAATTTCTGTAATGCGTAAAATCACATCAAATTAATAGAGAACTAACTGCGTGCCAACCAGGCCCTTGCTAGGACATCACCATAAAATAACACATTGGTCCACAATAATGGCTCTAGGCATATCCGTTCACTGAAAGAACGTCCACCACATTCAATGGAGGATGTACATTGGTCTTATAATGCAACGAGAAAAGGCTCTTTATTTTTTACCGCCCAGAGGAAGGCGACAGAGGGAGACGCTCCTCTCCGTCACCTCACGACGTGCCCTAGTGGATGGATACTGGATAGGCCTCATCCCGTGACCGGCCGTCTGCTATGTCGGGACCGCCTTACCTCTTTGATACGATGAGACCCAACGTAGAATGCTTATAAAAACCTATAATCTCCATTGTTGCTGCTGCAGAAATCATTCGAAGAAATGGAGAGCCTGCTTTTGATGATGCTGCTGTTGCTGATTGCGCTGTTGGTTCTGCTGCATATAGCAGCGTCTGCAACGGATCAAAACTATAAATATTGCTGCGACAACCATCTTCGCTGTTGCCATCCTGCCAACAATTAATTGCAGTATTATTTTTTTTACTGCTTATACTATGTTTTAGTAATGATTTAAAGTTTAATTTCAGTTTAAGTATGTAATATATGTGATATCTGTTAGTAATAGTTTAAAGTGTAATGATGATTTGAAGTTTAATTTCAGTTTAAATATGTAATATATGTGATATCTCGTTTGAAGTTAAATTTCAGTCCATTTCCTTTTGAACCTCTATATTTCTCTGGAAGAAACTGCAGGGAAACCTTTGGTTGGGTTGGGCTCAGAACAAGACTGACAAGAACTAGGATCGGGGCAGGACGTTAGGTGGGGAAAAGAAAAGTTACCGTTAGGCTTCTCTTGTCTTTCACGGGGTGAAACAAAACCTCTGGTCGGTATTTATGTAATTTAAATCCATATTTTTAGTATTTTGTTTCAGCTCAGCTGAATTCAAAAAAATAAAAATAAAAAAATTAGAAGAGAGAACTTTGGTTCATTTAGTGGCACTCCTTCAAGAATGCGCATGTGATAAATTTTATTTTTTAAATAGATAACGCTAACCTTTTTTTTAGCGATAGCGTAATTACATTCACATTTCTTTCAATTAAAAAATTACTCATCTTATTTAAATTATGATTTCAGACAACAAATAATTTCTTGCTAGATTGCTGTTAAGATATTAATGAAAAAATTGATATCATGTAATAGATAAGGTTGAATTTAAATTTAAAATTATTTTTTTAATCTATCTCTATCAAGATTTTGAGATATGATATAATCAAAAATTAACATAATTTTTAAACCAATAAAGAAATGAATATAATTAAATTATATTTCAAGAATGTAATATCGATGATCGATCGATCGGATAGTTGCGATCCATTCAATCGGCGATGATCCAACGGTTGTAATCGATCCAAGCATGATCCCGATCGATGATGATCGATCGGACCGTTGCGATGCATACGATCGGAGATGATTCGACGGTTGCGATCTATCCGAGCCATGATCCGGATCGGCGATGATCGATCGGACCGTTGTGATCCATCCGATCGGCGACGATCCAATGGTTGCGATCGATCCAAGCAATGATCCCGATCAGCGATGATCGATCGGACCGTTGCGATCCATTCGATCGGCGAAGATCCGACGGTTGCGATCGATCCAAGCCATGATCCCGATCGGCGATGATCGATCCGATCATTGCGATCCATCCGATCCGAGACGATCTGACAGTTGCAATCAATCAAAGCCATGATCCGAATCGGCGATCATCAATCGGACTGTTGCAATCCATCCGATCAGCGATGATCCGACGGTTGTGATCGATACAAGCCATGATCCCGATCGGCGATGATTGATTGGACCGTTGCGATCCATTCGATCGGCGACGATCTGACGATCGCGATCAATCCAAGCCATGATCCCGATCGGCGATGATCGATCCGATCGTTGCGATCCATCCGATCTGCGACGATTCGATGGTTGCGATCAATCAAAGCCATGATCCTGATCTGTGATAATCGATTCGATCATTGCGATCCATCCGATCCGCAACGATCCGACAGTTGCGATCGATCAAAGCCATGATCCCGATCAGCGATGATCGATCGGACCGTTGCGATGCATCTGATCGGAGATGATCCAACGGTTGCGATCAATCCGAGCCATGATCCCGATCGGCGATGATCGATCCGACGGTTGCGATCCATCCGATCGATGATGATATCTGATGGTTACGATCGTTCCAAGCCATGATCCCGATCGGCGATGATCGATCCGATGGTTGTGATCCATCCGATCGGCGATGATATCCGACGGTTGCGATCGATCCAAGCCATGATATCGATCGGCGATGATCGATCCGATGGTTATGATCCATCCGATTGGCGACAATACGACGATTGCAATCGATCCAAGCCATGATCTCGATCGGCGATGATCGATCCGATGCTTGCGATCCATCCGATCGGCGATGATCCGACGGTTGTGATCGATCCAAGCCATGATCCCGATCGGTGATGATCGATCCGATTGTTGCGATCCTTCCAATCCACGACGATCTGACGGTTGCAATCGATCGAAGCCATGATCCCGATCGGCGATAATCGATCGGTCTGTTGCGATGATTCGATGGTTGCGATCGATCCGAGCCATGATCCTGATCGACGATGATCGATCGGACCATTGCGATCCATTCGATCGGAGACGATCTGAAGGTTGCGATCGATCGGAGCTATGATCCGGATCTGCGATGATCAAACATATCGTTACGATCCATCCGATCGGTGACGATCCGACGGTTGTGATCGGTCCAAGCTATGACACCGATCGACGATGATCGATCTGACCGTTGCGATCCATTCGATCGGCGATGATCCGATGGTTGCGATCGATTCAAGCCATGATCTCGATCGGCGATGATCGATCCGATCATTGCGATCCATCCGATCCGCGATGATCCGACGGTTGCGATCGATCGAAGCCATGATCCCGATCGGCGATGATCGATCGTACCGTGGCGATGCATCCGATCAGAGATGATCCGATAGTTGTGATCGATCTGAGCCATGATCCTGATTGACGATGATCGATCGAACCATTGCGATCCTTTCGATCAGAGATGATCCGAAGGTTGCGATCGATCGGAGCTATGATCCGGTTCGGCGATGATCGATCGGACCATTGCGATTCATTCGATCGGAGACGATCCAAAGGCTGCGATCGATCGGAGCTGTGATCCGGATTGATGATGATCGAACGCACCGTTGCGATCCATCCGATCGGTGACGATCCGACGGTTGCGATTGGTCCAAGCTATGATACCTATCGACGATGATCGATCTGACCATTGCGATCCATTCGATCGGCGATGATCCGACGGTTACGATCGATCCAAGCCATGATCCCGAACGGCGATGATCGATCCGATCATTGCGATCCATCCGATCTACGACGATCCGACGGTTGCGATCAATCAAAGCCATGATCCCGATCTGCGATGATCGATCGAACTATCGCGATCCATCTGATCGGTGACGATCCGATGGTTGCGATCGATCCAAGCCATGATCCCGATCGGCGATGATCGATTGGACCGTTGTGATCCATTCGATCAGTGACGATCCGACAATTGCGATCGATCCAAGCCATGATCCCGATCTGCGATGATCGATCCAATCGTTGCGATCCATCCGATCCGCGAAGATCCAATAGTTGCAATCGATCCAAAGCGATGATCCCAGTCGGCGATGATCGATCGGACTGTTGCGATGCATTCGATCAGAGACGATCCGACGGTTGCGATTGATTCGAGCCATGATCCCGATCAGCGATGATCGATTCGATGGTTGCTATCAATCCGATCGGCGATGATATCCGACGGCTACGATCGATCCAAGCCATAATCCCGATCGACGATGATCGAACAGATCGTTGCGATCCATCCAATCGGTGATGATCCGACGGTTGCGATCGGTCCAAGCCATGATCCCGATCGGCGATGATCGATCTGACCGTTGCGATCCATTCGATTGGCGACGATCCGATGGTTGTGATCGATTCAAGTCATGATCTCGATCGGCGATGATCGATCCGATCATTGCGATCCATCCGATCTGTGATGATCTGACGGTTGTGATCGATCGGAGCCATGATCCCGATCGACAATGATCGATCGGACCGTTGCGATGCATCCGATCGGAGATGATCCGACAGTTGCGATCGATGAGCCTTGATCCTAATCGACGATGATCGATTGGACGATTGCGATCCTTTCGATCAGAAACGATCCGAAGGTTGCGATCGATCGGAGCTATGATCCAGTTCGGCGATGATCGATCGGACCATTGCGATTCATTCGATCGAAGATGATCCAAAGGTTGCGATCGATCGGAGCTATGATCCGGATCGATGATGATCGAACACACTATTGCGATCCATGCAATCAGCGATGATCCGACGGTAACGATCGATCCAAGCCATGATCCCGATCGACGATGATTGATCGGACCATTGCGATCCATTCGATCGATGACAATCCAACAGTTGCGATCGATCCAAGCCATAATCCCGATCAGCGATGATCGATCCGATCGTTGCGATCCATTCGTTCCGCTATGATCCGACGGTTGCGATCGATCGAAGCCATGATCCTGATCGGCGATGATCGATCGGATAGTTACGATCCATCCGATCGGCAACAATCCAACGGTTATGATCGATCCAAGCCATGATCTCGATCAGCGATGATCGATCGGACCATTGCAATGCATCCGATCGGAGATGATCCGACGGTTGCGATCTATCCAAACCATGATCCGGATCTGCGATGATCGATCGGACCGTTGCGATCCATCCGATCGATGACGATCCAACGGTTGCGACCGATCCAAGCCATGATCCCGATCAGCGATGATCGATCGGACCATTGCGATTTATTCGATCGGCGAAGATCCGACGGTTGCGATCGATCCAAGCCATGATCCCGATCGGCGATGACTGATCCGATCGTTGCGATCCATCCGATCTGAGACAATCTGATGGTTGCGATCAATCGAAGCCATAATTTGGATCGACGATGATCAATCGGACTGTCGTGATCCATCCGATCAGCGACGATCCAACTTTTGCGATTATACAAGCCATGATCCCGATCGGCGATGATTGATTGGACCGTTGCGATCCATTCGATCGGCGATGATCCGACGATCGCGATCAATCCAAGCCATGATCCCGATCAGCAATGATCGATCCGATCATTGCGATCGATCCGATCTGCGGCGATCCGATGGTTGCGATCGATCAAAGCCATGATCCCGATTGGCGATGATCGATTGGACGGTTGCGATCCGTCCGATCGGCGACGATCCGATGGTTGCGATCGATCCAAGCCATGATCCCGATCGGCGATGATCAATTGGACCGTTGCGATCCATTCGATCGGCGAGGATCCGACGATTGCGATCGATCCAAGCCATGATCCCGATCGGCGATGATCGATCCGATCATTGTGATCCATCAGATCCGCAACGATCTGATGGTTGTGATCGATCCAAGCCATGATCCGGATTGGCAATGATCGATCGGACCGTTGCGATGCATCCGATCGGAGACGATCCGACGGTTGCGATCGATCTGAGCCATGATCCCGATCGGCGATGATCGATCCGGGTTGCGATCCATCCGATCGACGATGATATCCGATGACGATCTTTCCAAGCCATGATCCTGATCAGCGATGATCAATCCAACGGTTCCGATCCATCCGATCGGTGACGATATCGACGGTTGCTATCGATCCAAGCCATGATCTCGATCGGCGATGATCGATCCACGGTAGCGATCCATCCGATCGGCGACAATACGGCGGTTGTGATCGATCTAGCCATGATCTTGATCGGCGATGATCGATCCGACGCTTGCGATCCATCCGATCGGCGATTATATTCGACGGTTGCGATCGATCCAAGCCATGATCCCGATCGGCGATGATCGATCCGATCGTTGCGATCCTTCGATCCATGACAATCCGACGGTTGCGATCGATCGAAGCCATGATCCCGATCGGCAATAATCGATCGGACCGTTGCGAAGATCCGATCGAAGATGATCCGATGGTTGTGATCGATCCGAGCCATGATCATGATAGGTGATGATCTATCGGACCATTGCGATCCATTCGATCGGAGACAATCCCAAGGTTGCGATCGATCAGAGCTATGATTTGGATCGACGATGATCGAACGGACTATTGCGATCCATCCGATCGGCGACGATCCGACAGTTGCAATCGATCCAAGCCATGATTCCAATCGACGATGATCGATCGGACTGTTGCGATCAATTCGATCGGCAAAGATTCGACGGTTGCGATCGATCCAAGCCATGTTCCCGATCAGCAATGATCGATCCGATCATTTCAATCCATCCGAGTCGAGATGATCCGACGGTTGCGATCAATCGAAGCCATGATTCGGATCGGCGATGATCGATCGAAATGTTGTGATCCATCCGATCGGCGACGATTCGACGTTGCGATCGTTCCAAGCCATGATCCCGATCGGCGATGATCGATTGGACCGTTGCGATCCATTCGATCGGTGGTGATCCGACGATTGCGATCGACCCAAGCCATGATTCCGATCGGCAATGATCGATCCGATCATTGCGATCCATCCGATATGCGATGATCCGACAGTTGCGATCGATCAAAGCCATGATCCTGATCGGCGATGATCGATCAGACTATTGTGATCCATCCGATCGGCGACGATCTGACTACGATCGATCCAAGCCATGATCTCGATCAGCGATGATCGATTGGACCATTGCGATCCATTCGATCGGCGACGATCCGACGATTGCGATAAATCCAAGCCATGATGCCGATCGGCGATGATCGATCTGATCGTTATGATCCATCCGATCCACGATGATTCGATGGTTACGATCGATCCAAAGCCATGATCCCGATAGGTGATATCGATCGGACTGTTGCAATGCATCCAATCGGAGATGATCCGACGGTTGCGATCGATCCGAACCATGATCCTGATCGGCGTTGATCGATCCGACTATTGCTATCCATCCGATCAGCGATGATATCCGACGGTTACGATTGATCCAAGCCATGATCCCGATCGGCGATGATCATTTCGACGCTTGCGATCCTTCCGATCGGCGACGATATCCGACGGTTGATCTAGATCCAAGCCATGATATCGATCGGCGATGATCGATCCGACAATTGCAATCCATCAGATCGGCGACAATACGACGGTTACGATCGATCCAAGCCATTATCTCGATCGGCGATATCGATCCGACGCTTGCGATCCATCGATCGGCGATGATATCCGATGGTTGCGATCGATCAAGGCCATGATACCGATCGGCGATGATCAATCCGATCATTGCGATCCATCCGATCCGCGATGATCCAACGGCTGCGATCAATCGAAGCCATGATCCCGATCGATGATGATCGATCGGACCATTGCGATGTATCCGATCAGAGACAATCCGATGGTTTTGATCGATCCGAGCCATGATCCTGATCGATGATGATCGCTGGACCGTTGTGATCCATTCGATTGGAGATGATCCGACGGTTGTGATCGATCGAAGCTATGATCCAGATCGGCAATGATCGAACGGACTGTTGCGATCCATCTGATTGGCGACGATCCGATGGTTGCGATCGATCCAAGCCATGATCTCGATCAGCAATGATCGATCAGACCGTTGTGATCCATTCGATCGGCGATGATCCGATGGTTGCGATCGATCCAAGCCATGATCCCGATCGGTGATGATCAATCCGATCATTGCGATCCATCCGATCCGCAACGATCCAACGGTTGCGATCGATCGAAGCCATGATCCAGATTGACGATGATCGATCGGACTGTTGTGATCCATTCGATTGGAGACGATCTGACGGTTATGATCGATCGGAGCTATGATCTGGATCGTTGATGATCGAACGGATTGTTGCAATCCATCCGATCGGCGATGATCCCACGGTTCCGATTGATCCAAGCCATGATCCCGATCGGCGATGATCGATCGAACCGTTGCGATCCATTCGATCGGCGATAATCCAACGGTTGCGATCAATCCAAGCCATGATCCTGATCGTGATGATCGATTCAATTGTTTCGATCCATCCGTTCCGCTACGATCCGACGGTTGCGATAGATCAAAGCCGTGATCCCAATCGGCGATGATTGATCGGATTGTTGCGATCCATCTGATCGGTGGCGATCCAACGGTTGCGATTGATCCAAGCCATGATCCCGATCGGCGATGATCGATCGGATCATTGCTATGCATTCGATCGGAGACGATCCAACGGTTGCAATCTATCTGAGCCATGATTCGAATCGGCGATGATCGATCGGACTATTGCGATCCATCCAATTAGCGACGATCCGACGGTTGCGATCGATCCAAGCCGTGATCCCGATCGGCGATGATCGATCGGATCGTTGCGATCCATTCGATCGGCGAAGATCCGATGGTTATGATCGATCCAAGCCATGAACTCGATCGGCGATGATCGATCCGATAGTTGCGATCCATCCGATCCAAGATGATCTGATAGTTGCGATCAATCGAAGCCATGATCCGGATCGGCGATGATCGATCGAACTTTTGTGATCCTTCCGATCAGCGATGATCCGATCGATCGGATTGTTGTGATCCATCCGATCGGTGATGATCCAACGGTTGCGATCGATCAAGCCATGATCCCGATCGGCAATGATCGATAGGACCGTTGTGATCCATTCGATCGGCGACGATCCGACAAATGCGATCGATCCAAGCCGTGATCCCGAT
>UESW01001507.1:525683-571500 GCA_900491605.1 Calamus simplicifolius
TCCTTTCAGCCTCTCCTTCGGATCCGAGGCCGTCATCCCCGTCGAGATCGGATTGCCCAGTCCACGTGTGGAGTCCTTCAGTGAGGAAGGCAACTCCGCGCTGATTCGGGCCAACCTAGACTTCATCGACGAGGCGCATGACAGAGCGAGACTGCGCATGGCGACCTTTCGCCAGCGAGCGGCCAAGTACTACAACGCCCGGGTTCGTCCCAAGGTTTTTCGCCGCGGAGACTTGGTGCTACGAAAGGCCGAGGTATCAAAGCCTACCGAGGGGGGCAAGCTATCCCCCAACTGGGAAGGTCCCTACCGTGTCGCCGAGGCGTTCCACCGGGGGGCATACAAACTAGAAGAGCTTGACGGGAAGCCCATTCCACGTACCTGGAATGCGGACAACCTCCGCCGATATTATCAATGATGTACTCCCAGAAGCATAAGTAATAAAAAAGGTCCTTTCTGGCGACACAGTTTGTCCTCCCTTGCGCCAAGTCTCTCAAAAGGAGCTCACTGGCATCGCGGCCCACGGGACACCACTCGGCCCCGGCACGGCGGTGCCCCCGAGTTGGTTAAGACCCTAAAGGCTCCGTACCCGGCTGAGTCGCCACTTGGGCGGCACACAAACCCCCAGGCTGGTTCAAAAGGAGCTCACTGGCATCGCGGCCCACGGGACACCACTCGGCCCCGGCACGGCGGTGCCCCCGAGTTGGTTAAGACCCTAAAGGCTCCGTACCCGGCTGAGTCGCCACTTGGGCGGCACACAAACCCCCAGGCTGGTTCAAAAGGAGCTCACTGGCATCGCGGCCCACGGGACACCACTCGGCCCCGGCACGGCGGTGCCCCCGAGTTGGTTAAGACCCTAAAGGCTCCGTACCCGGCTGAGTCGCCACTTGGGCGGCACACAAACCCCCAGGCTGGTTCAAAAGGAGCTCACTGGCATCGCGGCCCACGGGACACCACTCGGCCCGGCACGGCGGTGCCCCCGAGTTGGTTAAGACCCTAAAGGCTCCGTACCCGGCTGAGTCGCCACTTGGGCGGCACACAAACCCCCAGGCTGGTTCAAAAGGAGCTCACTGGCATCGCGGCCCACGGGACACCACTCGGCCCCGGCACGGCGGTGCCCCCGAGTTGGTTAAGTCCCTAAAGGCTCCGTACCCGGCTGAGTCGCCACTTGGGCGGAACACAAACCCCCAGGCTGGTTCAAAAGGAGCTCACTGGCATCGCGGCCCACGGGACACCACTCGGCCCGGCACGGCGGTGCCCCCGAGTTGGTTAAGTCCCTAAAGGCTCCGTACCCGGCTGAGTCGCCACTTGGGCGGCACACAAACCCCCAGGCTGGTTCAAAAGGAGCTCACTGGCATCGCGGCCCACGGGACACCACTCGGCCCCGGCACGGCGGTGCCCCCGAGTTGGTTAAGACCCTAAAGGCTCCGTACCCAGCTGAGTCGCCCTCGCAGCGGTTCCCACACCCCCGAGGCGGTTCAAAAGGAACCTGACGACTCTCAGCTCTCAGGTCACCCTCCGGGGTTCAAAAGACTCCCAGACTCCGCGTTGGGAGAGGATTACTAGCCGCCCTCAGCTAGCCAAAGAAGGCACGCAGACGTCCATCCAAGGCAGCAAGATGAAAGAGCAGATGCCAAGGTAAAAGTTCTACACTCCTTTCGCTTAGCTGATGCAGAGCACGCAAGCTCAAGGAGTGTGGGGGGCATTTGATGGGCCAGTTGACCCCATAAAGAAAAAAAAATTTGACATCTCCAACACGTCGGCCCCAAAGGCCGACACTTGACGGCCCCAAAGGCCGACATCTCCAAGACCGGCGCCTGCAAGGCTGGCACCTCGAAGCCGACGGCCCCGAGGCCGACACCCGACGGCCCCAAAGGCCGACACCTGACGGCCCAAAGGCCGACATCTCCAAGACCGACGGCCCCAAAGGACAACACCCGTCGGCCCCAAAGGCCGACACCCGACGGCCCCAAAGGCCAACATCTCCAAGATAGGCGCCTGCAAGGCTGGCACCTCGAAGCCCGACGGCCTCGAGGGCCGACACCCGATGGCCCCAAAGGCCGACACCCGATGGCCCCAAAGGCCGACATCTTCAAGACCGACGGCCCTAATGGCCGACACCTGACAGCCCCAAAGGCCGACACCCGACGGCCCCAAAGGCCGACATCTCCAAGACCGGCGCCTGCAAGGCCGGCACCTCGAAGCCCGACGGCCCCGAGGGCTGACACCCGATGGCCCCAAAGGCCGACATCTCCAAGACCGACGGCCCCAATGGCCGACACCCAACGGCCCTAAAGGCCGACATCTCCAAGACCGATGGCCCCAAAGGCCGACATCTCGAAGACCGGTGCCTGCAAGGCCGGCACCTCGAAGCCCGACGGCCCCGAGGGCCGACACCCGACGGCCCCAAAGGCCGACATCTTCAAGACCGTTGGCCCCAAAGGCCAACACCCGACGGACCCAAAGGTTGACATCTCCAAGACCGGCGCCTGCAAGGCCGGCACCTCGAAGCCCGACGGCCCCAAAGGCCGACACCCGACGGCCCCAAAGGCCGACATCTCCAAGACCGACGGCCCCAATAGCCGACACCCGTCGGCCCCAAAGGCCGACACCCGATGGCCCCAAAGGCCGATACCCGATAGCCCCAAAGACCGACATCTCCAAGACCGACGGCCCTAATGGCCGACACCCGATGGCCCCAAAGGTCGACACCCGACGGCCCCAAAGGCCGACATCTCCAAGACCGGTGCCTGCAAGGCCGGCACCTCGAAGCCCGACGGCCCCGAGGGCCGACACCCGACGGCCCCAAAGGCCGACATCTCCAAGACCGTCAGCCCCAAAGGCCGACACCCGATGGCCCCAAAGGCCGACATCTCTAAGACCAGCGCCTGCAAGGCCTGCACCTCGAAGCCCGACGGCCCCGAGGGCCGACACCCGATGGCCCGAAAGGCCGACATCTCCGAGACCGACGGCCCCAAAGGCCGACACCCGACGGCCCCAAAGGCCGACATCTCCAAGACCGGCGTCTGCAAGGCCGGCACCTCGAAGCCCAATGGCCCCGAGGGCCGACACCCGATGGCCCCAAAGGCCGACACCCGACAGCCCTAAAGGCCGACATCTCCAAGACCGATGGCCCTAAAGGCCGACACCCGTCGGCCCAAAGGCCGACACCCGACGGCCCCAAAGGCCGACATCTCCAAGACCAGCGCCTGCAAGGCCGGCACCTTGAAGCCCGACGGCCCCGAGGGTCGACACCCAACGGCCCTAATGGCTGACATCTCCAAGACTGACGGCCCCAAAGGCTGACACCCGACGGCCCCAAAGGCCGACATCTCCAAGACCGACGGCCCCAAAGGCCGACACCCGTCGGCCCCAAAGGCCGACACCCGATAGCCCCAAAGGCCGACATCCGACGGCCCCAAAGGCCGACATCTCCAAGATCGGCGCCTGCAAGGCCGGCACCTCAAAGTCTGATGGCCCCGAGGGCCGACACCCGATGGCCCCAAAGGCCGACACCCGACGGCCCCAAAGGCCGACAACCGACAGCCGCAAAGGCCGACATCTCTAAGACTGACGGCCCTAAAGGCCGACACCCGTCGGCCCCAAAGGCCGACACCCGACGGCTCCAAAGGCCGACATCTCCAAGACCGGCGCCTGCAAGGCTGGCACCTCAAAGCCCGACGGCCCCGAGGGCCGACACCCGATGGCCCCAAAGGCTGACATCTCCAAGACCGACGGCCCCAATGGCCGACACCCGACGGCCCCAAAGGCCGACATCTCCAAGACCGGTGCCTACAAGACCGGCACCTCGAAGCCTGACGGCCCTGAGGGCCGACACCCGACGGCCCCAAAGGCCGACACCCGACGGCCCAAAGGCCGACATCTCCAAGACCGATGGCCCTAATGGCCGACACCCGACGGCCCCAAAGGCCGACATCTCCAAGACCGTCGGCCCCAAAGGCCGACACCACCAAGACTGGCACCTTCAAGGCTGGCATCTCCAAGATAGGCGACCCCGGCATGTCCAAGCGAGTCGGCCCAGGCATGTCTAAGCGAGTCGGCCCCGGCATGTCCAAGCTAGGTGGCCCCAGCATGTCCAAGCGAGTCGGCCCAGGCATGTACAAGCGAGTCGACCCCGGCATCTTTCCAGCCGGCCTCGGCACCTCTCAGCCGGCCCCGGCTCTTCCATCCCAATCGGCTCCGGCATCTCCAAGAAGGCGACCCCGGCATGTCCAAGCGAGTCGGCTCAGGCATGTCTAAGCGAGTCGGCCCCGGCATGTCTAAGCTAGGCGGCCCCGGCATGTCCAAGCGAGTCGGCCCAGGCATGTCCAAACGAGTCGACTCCGGCATCTTCCCAACCGGCCCCGGCACCTTTCAGCCGGCCCCGGCTCTTCCATCCCAGTCGGCCCAGGCATGTCTAAGCGAGTCGGCCCCGACATCTCCAAGATAGGCGACCCCGGCATGTCCAAGCGAGTCGGCCCAGGCATGTCTAAGCGAGTCAGCCCCGGCATGTCCAAGCTAAGCGGCCCCAGCATGTCCAAGCGAGTCGGCCCAGGCATGTCCAAGCGAGTCGATCCTGGCATCTTTCCAGCCGGCCCCGGCACCTTTCAGCCGGCCCCGGCGCTTCCATCCTAGTCGGCCCCCTACGTCTCCAAGCGAGTCGACCCCGGCATCTTTCCAGCCGGCCTCGGCACCTTTCAGCCGGCCCCGGTGCTTCCATCCCAGTCGGCCCCCTACGTCTCCAAGCGAGTCAACCCTGGCATCTTTCCAGCTGGCCCCGGCACCTCTCAGCCGGCCCCGGTGCTTCCATCCAGTCGGCCCCCTACGTCTCCAAGTGAGTCGACCCCGGCATCCTTCCCAGCCAGCCCCGACACCTCTCAGCCGGCCCCGGCGCTTCCATCCCACGCGACCCCGGCGTCTCCAGTTCTACCGAGTCGGCCAAGGCCATCCTAGGCCGGCCCGACTCGGCCCCAGCATCTCCAATTCCGCCGAGTCGGCCAAGACCATCATAGGCCGGCCCGACTCGGCCCCGGCATCTCTAGTTCCGCCGAGTCGGCCAAGACCATCCTATGCCGGCCTGACTCGGCCCCGGCATCTCCAGTTCCGCCGAGTCGGCCAGGGCCATCCTAGGTCGACCCGACTCGGCCCCAGCATCTCCAGTTCTGCCGAGTCGGCCAAGGCCATCCTAGGCCGGCCCGACTCGGCCCCGGCATCTCCAGTTCCGCTGAGTCGGCCAGGGCCATCCTAGGCCCGCCCGACTCGGCCCCGGCATCTCCGGTTCCGCCGAGTCGGCCAAGGCCGTCCTAGGTCGGCCCGACTCGGCCCCGGCATCTCCAGTTCCGCCGAGCCGGCCAAGGCCATCCCAGGCCGGCCCGACTTGGCCCCGGCGTCTTCAGTTCCGCCGAGTCGGCCAAGGCCATCCTAGGCCAGCCCGACTCAGCCCCGGCATCTCCAGTTCCCGCCAGATCAGCCCCAGCGGTTCAAGAATCCGCTTCTCTGACGCGTGCCGCCCGACAGCGCCTGACGCGCGCCGCCCGACAGCGCCGATGTGCGTCGCCCGACAGCGCTGACGTGCGCCGCCAGATAGCGCCAGATCCGACAATCCAACGGCCCCACCGGCTGATGGGACGCAGCCCACTAACCAGTCCAGATTCATGCAAGGGCTCAGCGGATCTTCCGACTCATGCCATCCCACGTGATCGTGCCAGCATCATCCCCTATAAAAGGGTAAACCACGTCGAGAACCAGGTAACACACATTTTACGCACTTGATGCCCTAATTCTCAAAGGAACTACCTGATCCTTCTGAGACTTGTCCCTCCTCAAGAGCTCTCTCGAGCTCCTTCTCTACTGTGACCTCTGTCACTAACTTGGGCATCGGAGGGTCCCACCGGAGAGCCCTCTCCGGTCTTGGGACTTCTTTGCAGGCAACCCGGTGAAGAAGAAGAGCCTCCGTTCCCGACGTCCAAGAGGGGTGATCGAGCGTCATCACTTTTCATTTTTGTGCCGACTCATAATAAATATAATTAGGAGAGTGTCCAACCAAATGGGCTCAATTTTTGTGATTCTTTCTTTGCCATTTTCTGCAAAAAAAGATAGTCATTGACAGTGCATCTTACTAGACCATTTTGTAGTCTCACATTCTGTATATAAATTTCATACATGGCCGCTGCATGCATTGGACCATTTCCTGGTTTAGCATATGCTTCTGTATGTTGTGGTTCTCACAATAATGAATCTTTTGTCCAAGGTTCAAACCATTTTGCCATTGGCTTGGACATTCATTACTTTAGCAACAAAACAAATAAGGACTCAAAATTTTTTTAACACTTGAAACATGGGTGTCAATCTGAGACTAAACATGCAGATATAATATCCCTCAGCCATCTTCTATTTTTCTCAATGGTTAATGATCATCTCACTTGTTATTTTTATCAAAATTTTCATTCAACCCTACAGGTAGGGTGTTGTGTTTCACAGCATCTATCTGAAAATTCTGCATAGTTGTGTTTCTGTTCACTTCCGTAAAATGAAACAGGGTGCATCTTGCCATCCTTCTAGTTGAGAGGAAAAAAAAAAAGAGATTTTCTATATAATTATTGATTACTGCTGCAATTGGCATGAAAGTTTGGCTGTTTTGTACGCTTAGCTTCACGAAAATGCATTTACAAGAGTCTTACCTTTTGCCATCTTTATTTCCAATGCTTTGTTCCATTATTTCACGTAATTAATGTTGATGAGTATGAGTTTATTTTATAATCAGCTGTTATTATATTATTGGGACCTCTTTTTAATTTAAAACTTGGCTTTAATAGGATAATCCACAATTGGGTGCAAGGTGTTCTCATACGGAGGTCAAAGCTCATTTAACAAGTTACCGAACCGGATTTTAAGAGAGAAGTAGCCTCGGTTTACAACACTCCGGAAGCTAGAGATTAAAGCCAGCGCCCAGTTACTTTGAAGATATCTCGAGGATGGACTGGATTGGGCCAAGATCCAGCACGTTCAAACGTGTATGCCCACAACAAAAGTAAATCCTAGCTCACTTGCAAGAGCTCCTATGCATTCGACACCAGCCTCCATGATGATGAAGATGGAAGGTAGTGACACGGAACAGCGAGTACAATAGTCAGTGAGAGAGCTGTTTAATTGAAGGTATGAGTTGCTCTAACTCGAACTTATATATGTTTAGTTCATACACATTATTAGATGACAATATGCATCTGAGGCTCTTGACTTGTGTGGTTCACTCAATTTCGCTTTGGCAATAAGAAGGAATCTCCTGCTCCAAGCCATGCTTGATAAAATACCTCGACTACTGATTGTTAATTTTCAGGTATGTTTCAGATTTACTTTGATAATCTCTGCATTAAAATGTATGAAAGATATTTGTTTGGTATGTCTATCATTTCTTCTTGGCAGCTGCCTAAATATCACACTGCTATGATCCTTGGTGATTGCAATGGGGAAGGAACGGTTCTTGCATTCAATTTCAAACTATTCCAAAGATCTGACGAAGAGAGTTCTCAAATTCCACATAGCATTAGAGTAAGTTGCTTATCGATCCTATAGATATTTTCCTCATAGTGCAATGTCTTTGTTTTCCATTATTCAATGGCTTTCCTACAGACTAATACTATCAAGTCCTTTCCAAATATTTGTAAATGGTGAAGCAGAAAGCTTAAAAGTTTGCTGATGGAGTTGAATGTTCCTGGAACCAGTGGCAGTGACGGTTAAACTTTGGGATGTCCATTTGAGTAGTGCAGAATTAGAAGCCTCTACATGCTTGTAATGAGAAACCATTAGCGCTTTTGCAAATGGTTTTTCTCCCACTCTCAACATATTTTTCTCTTTTGCAAGTAAGGAACCATTAGCGCTTTTATTTATCGCCATAAACATTGCAAATATCATTACCCCCTTATGTCACTTGTGAGTAGAAAGTATGAATTTCCTATCTTTTGCACTCAATTCTTAACATTTACAAACATAATTAAGTTACCTGTTCAAAGGAAAATACGGTTATAAAAATCAAATAAAGAATTCTTTGAGGGTTTTAAAATCTGCAAAAAAAGGTCACAGTGCTTGATTATTAATCATGTTTCCAGATGCTCAAATCCTGAAATACCTCTGACAGCATCAAATTCACATGCTTGACCCAAAGTAAAACTAAAAAATCTAATGAAACACTAAGATTGTCTCTAATGCAGTCATTATGTATGTGGATGTATGATCATGATGTAGACACGTCCATAAGCTGTTGAATTGAATTCAAGAAAACAGATTCAAGATACTGGTCAAGAATAAGGGTGGCAAACAGATTGGATCATAAACGGATTGAGTCTAATAAAAGTTGCCATAAAAATTATCAACCTGAGCTCAACCCGTTTATTAAATGAATCAGAATTTCAAATTCGAATATGAGGTTTAATAAACGCGTAATCTGACCCGACCCATTCAACCTGTTAATCAATAATAAAAGATTAGATGTCAACTTTTTTAGTCCGTTTAACCCATTTAATTTATTTAACCTATAAACCAGCAATATAAATGGATTGGATAAATGGATCAATCCAATCCAATCCAACTAATTACTTAGATGGGTTAAACGGATTAAACAGGTTAAGAACATTAAACCCAAATCTGATCCACTTAATATACAGGTTTAGACAAGTAAACCCATTTATAATCCAAACCTGTTTAACCCAAACCTAAATCCATTTATGGTGGATCGAATACGAATAGTATAAATAGATCAAATCCATTTTTACCACCCTAGACAAAAAGCACCTTATATTTAAGTTCAACAATTAAACAAGTATATACTCACTAGAAGGCTCTTGCACTTGTCTACATGGTTTTCACCGTTCATACAGTGATCATTAGAAAACAAGCTTGCCAAAGTGTAATCATGTAAGAGGAGTGATTGTGTAAGCTTTCTCAAAATAGATGGTGACCTAAATAGCTGAAGTGAGAATATAAGATCACATATCAACTGTCCTCATATCATTTTGATCCATACCAAATTTCTAGATGAATAGCTACATACATTTTTATGTACTGCCAAGTGAATACTCATGCAGAGATCTAAGAATTTTGGTTACAACTGCAAGACAATTAGGCAGATTCTGTACTTTGACTTGCCACCAAAGACTCACAATTTTGTTGCTCTATAGAAATGGTTGACTTGCTTATAACTAAACCTAATGAATAGTTCTAGATATGGTTATCAAAATTATGTTAATGAGAATTAAACTTAATTCACTATGCGATAAACTACGTAAAGAAAAGATTTGAGAGCAATAAAGACCTGTTTGCTGCCGTCCCAACCAAATTGGTTCACCTTGAGGATTTCTTCATCATCATTCATTCTGCAAATGGTTACTCTTTTTGTTGCACAACTCACATGACTGGATTCAAGCACACATTCTGTTAAAATTTTTTGCTTTTTTTTGGTACATTATTAATAATTTTTTAATTGCAACATCTTTGTTCCGTATATTGTGGTTCTCACATCATCTTGGTTTCATTGGGGATTTAAAGTAGAATTTCTTTGAAATGGACCTTGATGTGAATTGCCCTAGCTACATATCAAGAAAGAGACTTGATGAGGTGCATGGATGCTTAAACCATGCTCCAATTGAGGCTAACCATCCAGGTATACATAAATCACTTCAATTTTTTTCAATTGGTTGAATGGATATTGTCTCCCTTGATGAAGGGGTCTTATTAGCAACCAACTCTATCTTTCTACATTTTGCATCTTTCCTTTTTCTGTTTCTTTCTTGTAGGAAGTCTCATTGTGCTTTAATTTGTCCAATGGTTCCTATGTGTTACTCTCCAAAGTTAGATACAATTATTGTTTGTTGTTGTAATTGGTGTAAAGTTAGCAATTTCATCTACTTAATTTCATTAAGATGAATTTAACAAAATCATGACAGTTTTAATATGATGATTAGCAATAGTGTATTAACTCAAAAACTTTAAAAAAATGTAGGAGAAAGAATGAATATGATGCTGCATAAAAATTCTGGAGCATCACCATTGATGGATACAAGAACATGGTTGTGTTTGTTCCTGCGCATAATATTTGCACAGAGCTTTATTATACATGTGTTGATCTTTTGGCCAGTTAATTTGATTTACAAAATGTACCTTGTATCTACTATAAAATAAAATGAATTATCTTATATTGCCATATGGTTTAGTTCTTTCTCCATATTTTAGTACATAAAAGTGAGGAATATAGGATACCTGCATTGCTCTCTTTTAAAACACTTGGTAGTTTGTACCATATTTCTTATTTCCCATAACAAAGATATTCCCCAATATAACATAGCTTCTTTTCTTGAATAAACTTTTTGATGCCAATTTATTGGTCATAAGTCCCCATGTCCGTAAAGGTCCTGGTGCATGGAAAAATTAGATGGCATGACAATCCATACATATGAACCTCAGAAGCCCTGAATACTGAAATTTAGTATTGAAACCTACTTGATGTTGTCTGAAACTTGGATTCGATGGCACTAGTGGTGAAGAACACCTGACCATCTGATATAGAAAACATATTATTGATTGATAATAAATTTGTTAATGGAAGGCTATAAAGCATAAGTTACTAACCAATCTTTCTTGTAGGGTGCCCGGATTGCAAGAACTCAAGCTTTCGCATAAAAGTTTTGGTCCTATCAGCACAGGCCTTCTATGAACGGCCCTCAAAATTCCTCAAAAATTGGGTAAGTTTTTAAAGCAATGAAGATATATCAGCTACCTCTCTAGGCTTGACAGAGCATCAACTTGGGCGTTTTATGCATTCTCAGTCATGGATTTGTGCACTGATATGGGAATTAGATTCAGGAGCTGTCTGCCATGAATAAGAAGAAGCCAGGGTTGTAAAAGTAGCTCCTTTTGGGTGGTCAATCACCCCTTGTTTGCGAGAAGAAAATTATCAACTGTTTTTAATTATGTTTTTTGGGCCTACTCTGTATCATTTGGCAGACTATATTTATATGATGAATTTGCTAGAGAAGTCTTGGAATTTTTTTCCCCTCCTCTGTGGACATCTAGTTATGAGCTCTGGGTCTTCTCTGCATTACTTTTGCCATTTGCCTTATTTATAATCATCATGATTATTTGTTGATTGATCCTCAGTTAGAATTTGTTGCTACAATCAAGCTGGTCCTTGGTCTCTTCTTTATCCCTTGTTTCCACAGTAATCTTATTCTTTGAAAAACTTATGTTATTTTCTTTTCTCATGTACAGATTGAAAAACATTATCCTTGAGTTGATAACATAAGGAATAAAATCAGAGATCAAAGTTGAAGTTCTTGGAAGTGCACTGTATTGGATGGACCTTCTCAGCATTCTTAAGTTTAATTTCTGGAAACTAGACCGCTCTGCAACATATCAATATCAAAACTCCTTACTATTTATGCATCCAGAGTTTTGATGTATTCATGTGTATAAATTATATTAGAAGACTTTTTACAAAATTTAAATTAAAAAGATTGAAATTATTTGTATTATAACTTCAATTTGTATGTGCCTGCATAAGACAATTAAGTAGGCTTTATATTCACTATTGGAAGGAATACATGTCTTAATTTTCTGGTTTTTCGTTGTGTCTGAAATTTTTTCCACTGCAGCCTCAAAAGGTCCAACACAAGCAGCTCATTATAAGTAGATTACTTAGATTTGTATATAATATCATAATTTGCTTTTCATTCACAGCTTATAGGAACCCCTATTTAAACACTAGTTCATCGTATCCTTAGAGATTATAAGTCTTTTTCTTAAGTTACCCATTTTATTTGTGCAAATTGCGATGTAGGGTGATACTTATTGTACCGAATCAGCCCTGGATATCTAAATCTAATTTAAAAATATATTATTCTGCATATCTAGTTGCCGCATTCAAGCATCTTTCCATAAAAATGAATTCAAAATTATTATAATCTTCAAGCCTTGCAATCCCAAAATAAAATAAAATCCCATTAGAAAGCAAGCCAAAATTCTTTGAAATATCTAGAGGAATCCAGCATCACCAATATAAGTACTTGACCTCTCCAACACTTCAAAGAGGCCCAACAAACACTGATCCCCAAACCCTAGAATAAAACAAGCGGTCACGGGAAAACAGAATCAGAGAGAAGCACAAAGGAAGTACCTTTTGTCCGCAAGGCTCCCAAAACCCAGCAATGCCATCATCTAGAATGGGACTGAGGTAGTCGGAGCTCCGGCGGACGGCGATGGCGGCCGCTCAAACCGTGGAAGGGAGACAAGGAGAGGTCGGCCATCATGGAGGTCGGTGATGGACCATTGACCAGACTCGAAGGGATGGGATAATGGTTGGGCTCTATCGGAAGCAAGGAAAACAAAATTTACTTCACAAGAAATGAGTCCGTCGGGCAATGGGTTCATTGGGTCGATTTCCGAGACATAGTTTAACTTATAACTTTCACTTTGCAAGGGTTTATCTGCAAAATTTTGTTTTATCACGAATTCACTATTTGTACTGGTTCAAACGCGGTGCTAAGCTTCCCCGACATTTAGTTTTATAGCGTTTTTATTTTTATAGGGTCTCATTTGCAATAAGTTTCAGGGGAATTTTCACTTTCTATGAATCATATGAAATATGCCGGGGAAAATTTTCACTTCAAACCTCTCTTTCAAATGGGATGACATATGGTAGGTTTAAGCCAATTGGATCGCTGAAATTGTAAATATTATAGCACAATATTATAAAGCTTCTATATAGAATGCAAATATTACAGTTTAGATTTCTTTGGATATTAAAAAAAAAAACTTAGATGTTGCCCAACTTTAGAGAACATGATTACAACCCTGTATGGTACAATAAATACAATGAAACTCGGGAATATCAAATTGCATTAGACCGAAGTAAGAATTAGATATTGACCTAACTGGAAAAACAAAAAAAAAGAAGTTTTTTAGTAAAACTTGTTTCTACGTATTGCACATTCACTTGTACACAAACTTTCATATAATTTTTTCTAAGATAAAAAGGTTGAAGTTTAGATAGTTTATTGAGTTGGCTTATAGGCAGGAAAAAAATTTTAGATTCTTTGGCTTTTTTTTTCTTAATCTCCTTCTGGATTAGTGTAGAAATCTAGATAAATCTCTCACATACCGAAGGCATGAATGTCTTGCCATAACTTTGATTAGTTTCATAAAAGCATTCGTGACTCATAATTTTTTTACACATAATTTTTTTCTTATCTATAACACTTAAATATCTTTAAAAAAATAACTATTTTTTAATGTTTTCAAAATATATTCCACTTTGATTAGTTTCATGAAAGCATTCGTGACTCCTAATTTAAATCTTTATAAAATATTAAATATTTTTTAATGTTTTCACAATATAATTCACTTTGAATTTGATAAAAATGTAATTCTTTTGAAGTACAGATTCATGTATGCCAATAGATTCCCCTATCAAAGTCATTGGTTTTTTTTCCTCTTTTTATTTATTTTTTTAATGAAAGCTACATTGGTAAAAGGTTCGATGAATATCAAAATGAGGCAGGATCAAAAGCAAGCCTATTGCATCCATACAAAAAAATACCCTAGGCCATCAGCACTCCTACAAATTTCCCATTGTTGATTGGAAGCAATAGATTTTGTATTGGCAGAATTTTAATGCCATAGGTGTAGGCAGAATTTTAATGCCATAGGCGTACAATCAACTTGGCATATCAAATAGCAAGCAACATCTATTTGATTAATTTTGCCTTTGGCTTTTTTTTTATGGAAAAATAATATATGATCTTTTGATCCTGCACTATCTTTGCAGGAGTATTGCCTCCTTTTGAGGCATTTAGAAGACCAAATGGATTCTACATTTTAGAGGGATTTGATTTCTTAACTGTCTATAAGTTCAGTCTGAGATGTAGAATACTTGCAAATTAAAAGACTATGATTCATTCCACATTTTTCTACCTTTGTGAAGTTATTCCACATCAATAGCATCAAGAGCGGTGAAAGTACCACCTGATGACTTACAGTGGATCCCTGAACTCACTCATGAGTGACCAAATAATTTCACTCTTAGACTTGACCATAACAAAAAAGATTCATATGACATTTGAAATCATCGTCACCCTTTAATTTGTAGGTAGCCTCTGCAGTATATGTTGTTAGTGTAGTGCAGGGTACTCTTCTCAAATTTCTACATATACCGATATCAATCAGTAGAAAAATGATGGTTCCAATGTCTTTGCTCAAAAATTAGATTTCAGTGTCCTCACTTTCTCCCTGCACATGAAAATCAACAATAGCTAGTGTCATTCCTTTGAATAGCATGTTAAGAAGTCAAATCCAAGAGTGCCAAATTCTAATAGTTTGGCAGGATTTTCTACCTAATGATGTCAAACCCCTATGGATAGAAATCATACTAGTTTTAGATGGTAGAGCTACAGATCATGATTATCAAAGATGGTAGAGCTGCAGATCATGATTATCAAATCAATAAGTGATTACATTTCACGAGCACCTTCAGTCAGTGACATAGCAATACCTAATCCTTCATGTTAAGGAGAAAAGGAGTTTCTGGTTCTTTTTATGTGTCAGGAATTTAGGCTGGTGTCATGGCTCCATATCATGGCCAGATTGACTTTTTTGAAGTAGGGGAATGATAGACAATAACATGAAAAGAAGAACAGTAAAGCAAATACTGATTAGATTATGTTAGGTCTAGGAAGGATGGTAAAAAATATGTGAAGGAAGCACAGTGAAACTCAGTAGTGAAAAGCATAGCCATATTGTCTTTTTTTTAAGCAAGAATGTATTCATAATGTCAGTGAAAACTGCCTAAAAGTTTCAGCCCGCACTGCATAAAGTGATCCTAGTGTGCGTTTGTGCGCATGCTTACATGTGTGTGTGTTTGTGTGTCAGTGTGAGAGAGAGAGAGAAGAGAGAGAGAGAGAATTAGTGAAATGGGATTTATATATAGGCAATTTCAATTTCCATTTCAGAATACAAAGTGTCACAACAAAGAGAAGTAGGACATCATGCTGATGTAAAGGGAACACTGGGCACCACAGAAAAATGAGTACGCATGAAATGCTAACCATAATTTCCCTGGCTTCACTTTTACCTTTCTGGAACCATGATTTGTGAGAAGCTTGGCGGATGTGCTGATTATGCTTCTCTAGCAGTTCCTCAATCTTACATGACTGACGTAGTAGAGACCCAGATAACTCCACTCTTTCTCCTTGATCCTTGTAATCCTGAGATTTTTTTTTTTTTTCAAGCAGATGGTCAAATCACTAGCTAAATAGACACTATAGTAGGAAAAAGGTAAATTAACTGCACCACTACCAGGATGTTGTGCTTAGATAATTTTGCATCTCTCTTGTTAAGTGCATCTGATAATTCCCGAGAATGGTAGGAATCAAAGGAATCTAATAAGTCTGGCTTTCCTGGATTTGACCATCGGTTCATAATCATGTGTTTTGCAATCCCATATTGCTCTGGAATTTCTGGTTGTGACCATTCTGTGAGCCTCTCATCCTTTGCAATATCATATGACTTGTAACTATTAAAATTCAAATGTGGTGCATGTCCAACATATCCATCAGCTTGTCCTTTCAGGTTGGAAGGATTTTTTGTTCGCGAGATATCGGAATGATCTAGCGCATGAGATGTGTGGCTTCTTGAGCTGGATCTGAAATGAGATTTGATGTATGAACGGTCTTCTTTTGGTTTCTTTCTCCACGTAAAGCCACTAGAGGCAGGCACCTGCAAGGGACCAAGGAGAAGAACATCTTTCTGACAGGTCTGCTTTAGGTAGTGTTTGATATGGGGGATAAGGATGGATATCCCTCCTTATTCCCAAATGCTATAGCTAAAAGGGATAGGCCTGAAAAAATTTAACCAGAGGGATAACCCATGGTTAACCATGGGTTATCCCCTGAACATGGGTTATCCCCTGAACTTATTCCCTAGGGAACCCAGGAACAACTAAAGTTATCCCTTGATGGCAGACTTGTAATTTTAAAAAAATGCTTATTCTCTCATCTATCCCCTGGATAAATGCTATCCCGTACATTTATCCAGTGATAGCTTTTGGGCTATCAAACACTACCTTACGTATCGAGCCTCATCTGGAGGATTAATTGTTGGTACTGGCTGCAGATCTTTGAGCAGTCTGGTGTCACCATTAACTCTTGGATCTCTCTTTGCACCACCATTATTGCCTCCATTTGCTTTCAATGAGTCCTGCAGGAACAAAATACTTCTGATCCCTGTGTCATATAACTCTCAGAGAGAGGGAGAGAGAGAGAGACCTTTTGGCAAGACACAGCTCTACCTAACCCGCTTGATTCTTGTGAAGTTCTACACGTTCTTGAAGGTTTTCTTGTGGCTTCTATACCACATTGGCTTACCAGCAAACTTTCTCCTAAAAAAAAGAAAAAAATCACAAAAAACCAATTAAACTCCACAAAACAATTATTTAATAATGGTATTAGATATGATTAATTGCATTTCCTTTACTGACTTGCAAGGTTGGAAAATAAGGGCAACTTTGGCTTTGACAGTTGTCACAGCCTTAGCAGGTTTACAAGTCTCTGAATACATTAATAACTACCAATTGGAATTTATAATATTTAAAAATCTTTTAGCTGGTTAAATTTATATTGGGGCTTATTTAATTATTTAATATAGAAAGAACAAAAGAAAGTTTCTAGTTTTGAAACTATGGAAGCAAAATATTTTAAATCATATCTTTGGATATGATGTTAGTTGCTTTATGCATACAATGTTAAACTTCCATGGATATCCAACTTTTTAATGTTGAACGACCACAATAATTTTACTTAGTAATGCATGAACCTGACCAATAAAACAAATAGGAGAGTTGTTAATCATTCATCTAGAAACCAGCTTCCTCTTCTTCTTTCTTTTTTCTCTGAAAGGATTTTTTTTTCTTATTTTGGTAGTGTGAAGTAATAAAGATTGTTAGCTTACTTGCATAAGTCTTCACGGGCTTTTGCATCAATCTCCATGTTAGGTGGGTATTTTGGCAAGCTTGATGGATCACATGCAAATGGTTTTGACTTGAAATACTGAACAAGAATGAGGAAAAAAGAACATCAAATGGTAATTACAACTTGTCATATCATCACAACTCCAAATAATTTTATATTGAAAGTAGTTACGATGGAAAGCCATTTAAAAAAATAATTAAAAAACAGAAGTTGCCACAAACATTACTGGTTGTATGTTTTGTTATGATAGAAGCAGTAAAAGAGAGAACATTTAGCTTAAGCATGTCTTCTGGGCCAAAATGCTACAACTATCCTAGGTGGTCATGTACTAAATTTGTTATATTCTGGAACTTGGGCTACCATCTGAGTTTGGAGCTAAACAATTTCTCCTAGAACTGATAACCCCTTTTCCTCAAAGATTAACGACCATAGAGAGAGAGAGAGAGAGAGAGAGAGAGCTTTTCATATTGTCAGAGGTCAGCTAGAAATAGATATAAGTGGCCACCAAAGTTGGTTTCTGGTTGCTAACCAAGTTGGTAGAGGCCATGACTAGTGATAATCATCTCGACCATAAATAATTTGGAGCAGTCAAGATCAGTGACTAGAACTGGTGGTAGCAACTGTTGTGAAAACACATTCACACAAATTTATGGTGCATTAAGCAAATAGTCATTTTTTTTCAATTGAAAAATATCATCTGATCCCTTCAAGTAGTGTGTCACACAGTCATGCATGGTTCTGTCCACTTACACATAAAGAAATGCATATAGAAGCATGATCAACTGATCATTAACCACTCTATTAATGTGTCATGCTGTCCCAGACTTAGTTTAGACACATTCCTTGCAATTATTTGCATTCAAAGCCTCTTTTCTTTTCTTTTCTTTTCTTTTCTTTGACTGCAAATTGAAGGAAGCAAGCTTCCCCCATTTTATTGATTACAAAGAAGAGATACAGGGAAGGAATATACAAGGGAATAGAAGTTAAAGGTAAACAGAAATAAGAGCAAGGGAAAAGTGAAAAAGGCTCCTCTGCTGCTTTACCCAAGTTGCAGAGAAGACTACACGGATTAGCCCAAGCAGGGCACTTTAATATACTTTACTGTAAATAACAAAATCTCTAAGAAGCAGGATTTCCTCCATTGCTTCCATTCCATAATCTGATCGAAGAAAGCCTTATCTCAAATTTCAGCTTGAAAGAAATAAGAGAACCAGATTACAGTGTGCCATTCAGTTGTGCCAGTCAGCTGTCTCAGTCAAGATCAGTCAAATACACAATTACCAATCTAGAGATTTCCTAAGATCTGGATATTCAGTAAAAGTTAAGAAGATATAGGCCTAATACACTTGTGCCAGTTTCTAAAATATTTTATCAAACAAGCTGTGCTGATTACCATTATATTTCTATAACATCACAGAAACTGCCCAGTTAAGGAGCCATACTCTAAACAGAACCGTCCATGATGGGTTGAAGTGCAGAAATCAGCTTAATATTGCTTTGCCATGCAGCATTCAAATTACAAATATTAAACCATGACTGAACAGAGAAAACCACTTTAAGAAGCACAGAGAATGGAGAAGACCTCTTGTTTAGGAAAACCCTTGCAATTCTTTAAGAGCAAATTTCCCAACAGATAGATGCGATTAGTTGGTTCCAGGTCTTTCGGAAATTTGCTTTAATGTTTCTTTTCCTCCATCCATTCCACAATTTATGAAATTTTGAAGGCCATCTTCTAATATTTAGATAAAAATTTTGGTACTCAAAACCTCAAAGGACTGTATAGTAAAAAATGAACCACTTTGAGACCTGGCCAATTAGGCAAGCAGCTCGTATAGAATCTATGGACCAGCAATTGTACAAGATACAACTCACCAGCTGCTGCTTGTTTGCATGTCTCATGATGCAGCTAAGCTATCCCATAAGCACATGCCAGATGCACAGCCATTCAGAACATGCTCCCCACACATGCAACATGGTTTGAAGGTACAGTGTCTCTGACAGTAGGGAGTTTACGATTGGGAATGACCCATTGGCAGTATTTCTTTTGAATATTGAGATGACTTACATTTTGATAATCAGAAACATCCATGTTCCTTAATCCCTGTCCCTTTCAGTATGCATATCAAATGATACACAGATAATAATGACTTAAAGCCTTCCGGAGGGATGATAGACACAAATGAGAACCATGTTGGCAAGATGATTCTACCATACAAAAGTTGTTGAGTAATGTTAGACCATGGTGGTTTCAGCTTGTGGTTGATTTCATAATGGTTATTTATCTGTTTGATATCTGATGGGAAATTTGGATAGACCTTGATCATCAAATCTCTGAAGAAAGAAAATACAGAAGACACTCTAAACAGAATTGCTTGACAAAAGAAAGCCCAGGCAGGTGGGTTCTGGATGGACTTCTCATCCATCAAATCTCTAAAGAACAATAATATATAATGCATTTTAGGAAGAATTCCTCAATAAAAGAAAGACCAGGAAGGTGGGTTCTTGGAGTAAATTTTGATTGCTCAAGTTGTTTGTGGAAATGTACTAAGTTCAAGGTTATACAGCAGAATGCAACCATCAAATTTTCGGATATCGGATCCTTCTTCCATCAATCCAGATTCATGTTGGGAGGGGAAGGTAAAAATAGGCTATTTTTGGATCACTTTTTGGTTCTTCTATGATTCATTGTATCCTCTTCTGTAATTTACAGCTCCAAAATTTTCAGTAAAACAATCCATATTACATTTTTTGTTTAATAATCAAATAAGCTGCTACTCAGAAGTATTTTATAAGAAGTGAAAAAAGTAAATAAGCATCAGTGCAATTAGATTAGACAACTGTATGCCAAATTGCCTTACACAAAACAGCATAAGAAAAAAGCACATTATAAATGATATATACAACATAACGGGAGATGAATTCCTATATATAAAGTTACCTCAGATGCAAGAGCAGTTGAGGCTTTGCCGCGCTTGTATGATTCAACAGACAGAAAAGTTTCTAATAAGCTAAAGGCACTTTCTGGTAAACATTTAAGTGCCTCTTGAAGGCAACTCTCATAGGGTTGTTGGGGTTTAAAAAGTGTTGCATGCGGCAACTTGGACTTCTTCCAATATTCATCTGGTGGAGAACCACATAGCTTAAATATCTTATGTATTTGTTCCACCTGAAACAAAAGCAAAATAATTAGACTTCATAACTTATATAGTGTAAACGTTTCAACATGGAAAATATTTTTTAATCTATAGATTGTTAGACAAAATAAATGTTATCACAATTAAAATATATCATAACAAAATGTATTCAGATGGTATATAAACAAACTAGCTGTTGGATGATAAAAAAATAGCTTTGACAACTACCAATTGTATGCATTCTACTGCATTGCTAGATGGCTGGTGCTTCATTTTTAAGAATCAGAAATGCAAATATGCTATCTAGTTTTTATAGCACTATTCTGAAATTATTTTCTGTGTTTTATATTATAGACAAATATTTGAGTCGTAAAATTTTTAAATAAAATATGCTGGAAAGAATTCATTTTTCTGCATGTTGAGTTGCTTTCCATTTACCACAAAGAAAAGAAAGGACACTGCAATATCTTTTTCCCATAATATGCTGTTTTCTGGTTTCTTCTTGCTTCTACTCATTTTTTCCTTTTTATGTTTTAGTGAATTAAACGTTAAATTATAATAAAAGAAAAAACAAAGAAATAAAAGATACAGAAGCGTCATGGTTCTCTCAATATCATGGCTGATCTATGCACTGCCTTGTCCCTAAAAGTGACAAGATAATCTTTCACATGTTAAAGATAAAGAAAATATGCACAAGGCATACATAATATAATGGAAGATTACAATTATCACCTCAGTTCTTCCTTGTAAGACGGGCTTCCCGAGAAACATTTCTGCAAACACACAACCAACACTCCACAAATCCTCAGATGCTTCATAGTCTGTTGAACCCAGAAGAAGTTCAGGCGGGCGATACCAAAGAGTCACAACGCGACTAGTTAGTGGTTGTATTTGCCCAGCACCGAAGAAGTTTGCCAGGCCAAAGTCGGCAATTTTTAGGATCCCCTCATTGTTAATCAGTAGGTTTGCACACTTGATGTCACGATGCATGATGCCACTGTAATAACCCGTCGCCTTTTAATGGTCCTTATTTTATTAACTAGCATTTCTCCAATTAAGAAGTGATAACAGCCCCCCCTTTAATATTTGAATGCTTGCTTGATGGAAGCATGCGGTGAAGGGAATTCAGTATAAATAAGGACCCTTCCTAAGGTTTTCAACATGGTTATCTAGAGAAAAACCTAATAAGCGAAGGCATTGGCATTGAGTCCCTGATCAAGAGCACATCCTGAGCGCATACACCATCAGAATGTGAGGCTCGTTGATTAGAAGACCGATCCATCGAGAGGAAGAGGAAGATCAATCAGATCCATCGAAGGAGGAAGTTCGAGATCCCTAAAGAAAGGAAGATCAAGATCCCGTGCAGCTGATTCAAGGAAGATCAAATTCCTTACCCTCATCACCATTAATAATAATGGCTGGAGGTAATTATCGTTTAAGTAAATTAAGTCTTACATTTGGTATCAGAGCTTTTAAACCTCTGCCTTATTTTGTGAGATTTCTATCCAAGTTTCTCTTTTCAAGCAATTTATGCCGCGTGTTTTCCGTTTTCAGTTTTTCGGATCTCAGGTTTCGATCAGTTCTGATCTTTGTTCACGGAATTGACAGAAACCATTAAACCTATTCAGATTCCGATTTTTGCGGAAACAAAACGTGGCCTCTTTCTTTTCTATTAAAGATTTCTTTCTAGCATTAAAGGTTTCCCAGATTTCTTTCTGGTATTAAAGAGATAGCATTAAAGAAAGAAAAAGAAAAGAAACGTAGCATTAAAGAAAGAAAAACTAAAAGAGAAATGCAGCGGAAACGTGGCTTCAATAACCACATCGGTGAATATTAAAAAAGAGAGAAAACTTTCGGTTTTCGTTTTTCTCGCTTATGGTCTTTCCGTTCTCTCACGGGATTTAAAATATGGATTGGTTGGATTTTAAATGCATTTATTATCTGTTTAATGTTTTATTAAATCATGTAACATGATTTATTTTTATCATTTGTTTCTTGAGTTTAAATTTTTGTATTAAAATACGCCTCCTGAGTCTCTATGCCTACGGTGTTTTGCATAGACTGGCCCAAGGGAATAATGAGCTACGGCCGGACGTGTTTTAATTAACAAAAATTTTTCTTAAGATGATAATTTTAAAATTCATTAAATAGATATTGAAATGTTGTCTTCTGTTCTGCATACTAGATTTATTCTATGCATGAATTTGGTGGTAGTGTGAAAATCACAGTGCAAATCCTTTCAAGGTCTGATTGGTCAGTTGGTGTCTAGAAAGGTAAAGAGATTGTGGTTACTTAATTGGTTCCGTTGACTGACCTAAGGAAAGCAACGGGGGGACCCCCACTTCTCTTTCACTGGCCTGGCCAATTTGACTAACTCAGATCTTGATTTGGAAATGTTACGTTGATTAAGATCACTACCTAATAATCATGCTAAATTGGTTAATCTATATGCATATAATGGAATTTAATGTCATGTGATCAATATGATGTTGATTAATTGAGGAGTAGCCACAGCATCTTTGATTAATCAAAATTATATATTGAGTTGCAAAGATCACATAAGGTTAGATGACATTAATTGTGACTAATTATATTAATGTAATGAATCTTATCCCACAGGAATTTTTGTTGCACTAATATAATTAATTAGGATGCGATAACAAATTATTTTCTTAATTACCCACAGGAATTAAGAAAGGAATATAATTTGTTAGTCACATCATTAAGCTAATGAGTCTATTTGAGTATATAACTTAGCCCACAGGTAGTTATTGTATGTTATTGATTCATGTTATTGCATGTTTACATTGGTAAAACATGACATCAAGTTATATGCCTCAAATTCAATTACATGAACATGATTTTATTTTTATGCAGCTATTTTGCCTGTTAATATTTCTGATATGAAATGTGACATTCCCGATTTAAGTGGTGATAATTATAAATTATGGAAGGAGAGAATTCTTCTTCAATTAGGGTGCATGGATATTGACTATGCTATCAGGAAGGATGAACCACATTCAGTTACATCTACTAGCACTCAGGCTGAGATTGCTGCGTATGAACGATGGGAACGGTCCAATCGCCTCAGTATGATGTTCATACGTACTAAAATTTCTGCTAGTATACGTGGTTCAATTCCTGAGTGCAAAAATGTCAAGGAACTTCTGAAGGCTATTGATGCACAATTTGAGTCTTCAGATAAGGCAATGGCTAGCACCCTAATGACAAAATTATCATCAATGAAGCTCACTACGGTTGGAGGTGTGCGTGAGCACATCATGAAGATGAGGGACATTGCGGCTCAGTTGAAATCCCTAGAGGTTGAGATGTCAGAATCTTTCTTGGTGCACTTTATTTTGAGCTCACTCCCACAGCAATATAGTCCCTTCAAAATATCTTACAATACACATAAGGACAAATGGTCAATTAATGAACTTCTGACCATGTGTGTTCAAGAGGAAGGGAGGCTGATTTTAGAAATGGGAGAAAGTGCACATTTAGTCACTCAGAGAAAGACTAAAGCTCCCAAAGCCAAACGCAAAGGAAAGGGTAAAGTATCCATCCATACAGAAGACAAGAAGGAGTCCAAGTGCTTCTTTTGCAAGAAGAAAGGGCATATAAAGAAAGATTGTCTCAAATTCAAAGCTTGGCTTGACAAGAAAGGTACTCTAACCTCATTCGTATGTCATGAATCCAATTTGGTTATATGTCATAACACATGGTGGATTGATTCTGGTTCTACAATCCATGTTTCAAATACCTTGCAGGGTTTTCTAAATCAAAGGAAACCATTGGGAAGTGAACAAAGCATCTATTCAGGAAACAAGATGGGTTCACATGTGGAAGCAATTGGAACGTGCAGACTTATTTTACATTCTGGTTTTGTTTTGGATTTGGAAAAGACATTTTATATTCCAAGTTTCTCTAGAAATTTGATTTCAGTGTCAAGGCTTGTACCAGCAGGATACTCCTTTAATTTTAATAAAAGCTCTGTTGATTTATTTTATAAATCTAAGCTTATTGGGAATGGTACATTGTCAGACAATCTTTTCCAAATCAATTTGAAAAATAATACCACCTATAATGTGATGCACGCCCAAACTGGTATGAAAAGATGTGTTATAAATGAGAATTCCTCTATTTTGTGGCATCGGAGATTAGGTCATATCTCCATTGAGAGAATTAAAAGATTAGTAAAAGATGGAGTACTTGATACTCTTGATTTTACTGATTTTGACACTTGTGTGGACTGCATAAAGGGAAAGCAAACCAACAAGTCCAAGAAAAATGCCAAGAGAAGTTCGGAAATACTGGAGATCATACATACGGATATCTGTAGCCCAGATATGGATTCGTATGGTCAGAGATACTTCATCTCATTTATTGATGACTATTCACGATATATGTATCTCTACCTACTTCATAATAAGAACGAAGCATTAGATGCCTTTAAGGTATTTAAGGCAGAAGTAGAGAAACAATGCGGCAAGCAAATTAAAATCGTGAGGTCAGATAGAGGTGGAGAATATTATGGTAGATACACTGAGAATGGACAAGCACCTGGTCCGTTTGCTCGGTTTCTTGAAGAAAATGGAATTGTTGCACAATACACCATGCCAGGGTCTCCTGACCAAAACGGTGTAGCTGAAAGGAGAAACCGGACATTATTGGACATGGTAAGGAGCATGATTGTCAGCTCTAAGTTACCTAAATCCTTGTGGACTGAAGCTCTTAAAACTGCTGCGTATATATTGAATCGGGTTCCAACCAAGGCTGTTTCCAAAACGCCATTTGAGTTATTTAAAGGTTGGAAACCAAGTCTGCAACATATACGTGTTTGGGGATGCCCATCTGAAGTAAGAGTCTATAATCCACAAGAAAAGAAACTAGACCCAAGGACTATTAGTGGATACTTTATTGGATATGCTGAGAAGTCCAAGGGTTATAGATTTTATTGTCCATCTCACAGCACTAGGATTGTGGAATCAAGAAATGCAAAATTTCTTGAGAATGACTTGATCAGTGGGAGTGATCAATCTCAGTATTTGGCTTCTTCTGAGAAAGATCATTCAGTTATTCCAGCTTCCACTTCAAGTGAGGGATTGGTTGTTATTTATAGCACTCCTCAAACTCAATTAAGTGCCC
The DNA here is from genome assembly GCA_900491605.1 of Calamus simplicifolius. Lineage (NCBI taxonomy): Eukaryota > Viridiplantae > Streptophyta > Magnoliopsida > Arecales > Arecaceae > Calamus > Calamus simplicifolius. The sequence goes on from UESW01001507.1 coordinate 550,972, forward strand.
AACAACCAGTCATTGAGATTTCACAAGCTGATGGTAATCTAGAAGATCGTGTTGTTCATCAACAATCAGTTGTGCAAGATACTCCTCAAGAGGTCATTGACACAACATTAAGAAGATCAACTAGAATAAAGAAATCAGCAATTCCTAGTGATTATGTTGTGTATCTACATGAATCTGACTATAACATTGGAGCCGAAAATGATCCTGAAACGTTTTCACAAGCCATGAGTTCTAAGGAATCAAACTTGTGGTTCAATGCCATGAAGACGAGATGGAATCTATGGCATCTAATCGAGTCTGGGATCTTGTTGAGTTGCCTGATGGTGTAAAAGCCATTGGATGTAGATGGATCTTCAAAATAAAGAAAGACTCACAAGGCAACATTGAGAGATATAAAGCAAGACTCGTTGCCAAAGGATTCACTCAGAGGGAAGGAATCGACTACACGGAGACATTTTCTCCTGTATCCAAGAAAGACTCTCTCCGAATAATTATGGCATTGGTAGCTCATTTTGATTTTGAGTTACATCAAATGGATGTGAAGACCGCATTCCTTAATGGAGATCTAGAGGAAGAGGTTTACATGAAACAGCCTGAAGGATTTTCCTCTAGTGATGGTGAGCATTTGGTTTGCAACTTAAGAAATCCATATATGGATTGAAACAAGCCTCACGTCAGTGGTATTTAAAATTTCATGATGTGATCTCTTCCTTTGGTTTTGAAGAGAACATCATGGATCAATGTATATACCAGAAGGTTAGTGGGAGCAAAATTTGTTTCTTGGTCCTATATGTGGATGACATTCTACTTGCAACCAATGATAAAGGGTTGCTATATGAGGTGAAACAATTTCTCTCTCAAAAATTTTGATATGAAAGATATGAGTGAGGCATCTTATGTCATTGGCATTAAGATCCATAGAGAAAGATCTCGAGGCATTTTGGGATTGTCTCAAGAAACTTATATCAATAAAGTCTTGGAGAGATTTCGGATGAAAAATTGTTCACCAAGTGTTGCACCTATAGTGAAGGGTGACAAGTTCGCTTTGAACCAGTGCCCTAAAAATGAACTTGAACGGGAACAGATGCACAACATTCCATATGCTTCAGCTGTTGGAAGCCTAATGTATGCTCAGGTTTGCACAAGACCTGACATTGCATTTGCAGTAGGAATGTTGGGAAGATATCAGAGTAATCCAGGTTTAGACCACTGGAGAGCTGCTAAAAAGGTCATGAGGTATCTTCAAGGGACCAAGGACTACATGCTCATGTATAGACAAACTGATCATTTGGAGATAGAGGGCTACTCAGATTCGGACTTTGCTGGCTGCGTTGATTCTCGGAAATCAACATCAGGATTTATATTTATGTTAGCTGGTGGAGCCATATCATGGAGGAGTGCAAAGCAGACCTTGACTGCTACCTCTACTATGGAAGCGGAGTTCGTTGCTTGTTTTGAGGCTACATCGCAAGGTGTATGGTTGAAGAGTTTCATCTCAGGGCTTAGAATTGTTGACTCCATTACTAGGCCAATTAAACTGTACTGTGACAATTCAGCTGCTGTATTTTTGGCTAAAAACCATAAGAGTGGTAGTCGAAGTAAACATATCGACATTAAGTATTTAGCCATAAGAGAACGTGTTAAAGAAAATAAAGTGGTCATAGAACACGTTAGCACTGAATTGATGATAGCTGATCCTTTGACTAAAGGCATGCCAATTAAGAATTTTAAGGATCATGTGATAAGAATGGGAGTTGGTTCCATGATATAATTGTATGATAACAATTTGTACAAAGAAACTCTTATTTCAATCGTTTGTTTATTTCTCATTCAGGTGTACACGTTATATGACTTTTGAGAAATGACAAACTTTTCTTTTGGACTCTGAATAAACATATGGTTTATTCATTATGTTATGTTGTCACATTTGGAATAGTGGTAAAGAAATTGAATGCATTGTAATACATAGAAGATAATACTCAATTATAGAGGACCTATCGCTATGATTCATGTATTTAGTTTCTTGTTCAGTGTTGATAAAATATACGGACCAAGTGGGAGAATGTAATAACCCGTCTTTTAATGGTCCTTATTTTATTACTACGTTCTCCAATTAAAAGTGATAACAGCCCCCCTTTAATATTTGAACGCTTGCTTGATGGAGCATGCGGTGAAGGGAATTGAGTATAAATAGGGACCCTTCCTAAGGTTTTCAACATGGTTATCTAGAGAAAACCTAATAAGCGGAGGCATTGGCATTGAGTCCCTGATCAAGAGCACATCCTGAGGGCATACACCATCAGAATGCGATGGCTCGTTGATTAGAAGACAATCAAGATCCATCGAGAGGAGGAGGAAGATCAATCAAGATCAATCGAGATCCCTAAAGAAAGGAAGATCAAGATCCCGTGCAGCTGATTCAAGGAAGATCAAATTCCTTACCCTCATCGGATAGACCATTAATAATAATGGCTGGAGGTAATTATCGATCATAATAAATATATTGATATCGTGATCAATATATTTATATTAAGTCTTACAGCCACATGAATGGCAATGTTCAAGTCCAGAGAGTAATTGTTTCATATAGCATTTGATCTACAATATATATGCATAGGAAAATATTTTTCTGCTCAGGATCCAATTCTTCATTTTAGATATTTCACATACTTGTTGAGAACATGGACAAACCTGTGGTTCACTGAAATGAATGTCAGGACAAGACAACAACCCAGCAAGATCATGCTCCATATGGTCGAAAACAAGATATATGCTAGATGACAGTCGAGAAGTAATCAGTCCCTCCAATTTGACAATATTGGGATGCTCGAGCCTGCGGAGAATTTGTATCTCGCGCACCATAAACCTGACAATCTCGGGCTCATAAACATCAAATCAGACCTTTTTCAAGGCAACAATTCTTCCAGTGAAAAAGGCAACAATTCTTCCAGTGTCAAGTTCGCGTGCTTTGAACACATTGCTTTGAACGCATTGTTGGGCTTCGCTCAAGCTAGGGGCATGACCCAATCTGGTTGAACCTACTTCTAGTCCTGATGTTAATACTAAATTTAAAAATAGAAACACTACATCATGAATTTCTCACTCCTAATTATATACCAGCACTTTGTTTCTACAGATAAATAATATTTAAAAGCTATTTAACTTATCTATAAACATATATGAAAATAAAGTAGTTGGGTTTATGATCCAAACTATTTCAATTTTACAATATATATTGGATTGCTCTATTTTTTTTATTTTTCTCTTCTACCTTTTCAATTTAATTTTTTTAATATTTTTATTAATAAGTTTTTTGTTTTCCTTCTTTCTACATCCGCATGTTTTAAGATGCACTTTTAACTTTGTCAAAGACATCCCATGGTCTACAAGCTTGGAGATATGCGCTAGTTGGAGAACTCTAAATTTTATAATTGAAACACATTAATTTCTTAGAGAAATGAAAAAAAAAGCTCGCACGCTCTCTTACTCTAAATATTTTCTTCTTTCTTTCATCCACTTTCCAACTTGAGAGTAATTTTGCTAATGTCCTTGTAATTACTTATGGCTTTTTCATTGCCATGATCCTAATTTTGGAATCCTAAATTTTCTTGCATTTGGACAATTCTCCTTGGTTGTTTACTTTATCATATGTCTATAACTTTAATATTCTTTGATAGAAATAAAAAATTTGGTAAGTCTTGTGTGTGTATATATATATATATATATATATAGGACTGCATTTGGTTATACAAGCATGTAGCAAAGCTTAAATTCTATTATTATTTTTATCTTTAAAAATTCATGTAAAACATAATTTTAAATGGTACTAAAATGGCCACTGCATCAATACCTTGGTTTGCTTTTTATCATTAAATGGTACTAAAATGTGGGTCTGACGAGGCTGTGCAAGAAGAAGAGATTCTTTCGTGGAAAGAATCAATTGAAAAAAATAGTAAAAATACCCTATTTAAAATGCATAATTACCGACAAATGATTTAAAAGATGGCTCTAAGAGGCCTCGTATGGGAGAAGAGATTCACTCTTAGAAAGAGCCAAATAAAAATTGTTGAGGGGTAAAATCGTCGTTGCATAAATAATCATGCAAGGGGTTAGGATCAACCCTGACTCCCACGTGCTAAACAATACCCGCTAGAGATAAGTCAGCCTCAGTAGATCGGGGCGCCTTAGCCCCTCATCGAGCCAAGGATTCTCAAGGCACGGGCCACATCTCTCGGCCTAAGCCGAGCTATATCATCTCTCGGCCTCAGCCGAGCTATATGATCAACTCTCGGCCTAAGCCGAGCCATATCATCCCTCGGCCTCAGCCGAGCCATATCATCATCTCTCGGCCTCAACCGAGCTATATCATCATCTCTCGGCATAAGCCGAGCCATCCTTGTCTCTCGGCCCTAGCCGAGCTATCCGACTGTGCCTCGCCAGCTGAGTTATTATTATGCCTCGGCTAGACCCGGGCACTCAAGAACCTCTGCGAAATTTGGCGCGGGAGAGTTCAAATTCGCAAGATTCCAAACAGAAATCATATATGAGAGTGGCTAGGACCCGCAAGAGTGGCCTAAAGCCCTGGAGCCTACATACTCACCAAATCTCGAGACATCAGCCAGCTCTCCCAGCCGTTGATCCTCTAACCAACAAGATGCGAATCTTACTGACCTCATAACAAACTGGATTCAGATCCTAACGACTTTTGGACCCACGATGCTCCCAGGGAATCAGGTGATCCTCTATAAATAGAGTCGTCTTCCGACTCCTCATGTATGCGTACTTGCTCACTGGCACACTCTCCTTCTACCTCTGCTCACCCCTTTCTGCCATTGGCGCTCTGCTCAGAGCTCTCTAGAGGCCTCCTTGGAGAGACTCTTCAGCGAGAGCCTTCTCCTCTCATTTGTTGATTGCCGATCCCCGCTGACTTGAACGTCGGAGGGTCTTCTGTGGCCACCCCCAACGCCTCTCGCGTGAGGACTGTTTTGCAGGTCCGCCCAGGAGGGAGCCCATCTCGAAGCCCGATCGTACCGAGTCGGAGGACAGATTTCAGCAGCAATAGAAATTAAAGAAAATAAGACAACTAGCATGCCCTGTTTAAAAATTAACACGCCCAGGCAGTGACGAGATATCTAAGCTCTGGCCCAGGAATGACAGCTCTTATTCTCAAAGAATAAGGAATAGCTTGGATTATTTTTTATTTATCAGCTAAGGATGCTTTATGTGAAACAAGAGATATTATGTCGAAAAAAACAGTATTCTTTCTTTGCCGGTGAAGCAAAGAATAAAGAATAGCTTGGGTTATTTTTTATCAGCAAATGGTGTTCAAATGGCTTTACCAGGGCCATGTGGGCCAAGAGATATTGTACGAAAAAAAAAAATCTTACCTATGAAGCAAAGAATAAAGCACCACTTAGGTTGTTTTTTATCAGCAAATGATGTTAAAAATGACTCCAACGAAAAATTCATTTCTTGCCAATGGAGCTTTTTTTTTTTTTTTTGCCGACGAAGCAAAGAATAAAGAATAGCTTGGATTGTTTTTTATCAACTAACGAAGCTTTGTGTGGAACAAGAGAATAATTATGCGGGAAAAAAAATAATATTCTTTCTTTGCCAATAAAGCAAAGAGTAAAGAATAGCTTGCAGATTGTTTTTTTATCAACAAATGGTGTTAAAAATGGCTCTAACAGGCCTTAAATGGAACAAGAGATATTATGCGCAGAAAAAATTAATAGTTTTTCTTTGCCGATGAAGCAAAGAATAAAGAATAGCCTAGGTCATTTTTTATCCACATAATGTTAAAAATAGCCCAACGAGACCTCATGCGGAAAGAGAGATATTATGCGGAAAAAAATAATATTCTTTCCTTGCCGATGAAGTAAAGAATAAAGAATAGCTTGAGTTATTTTTTTATGAGCAAATGATGTTAAAAATGGCTTAATTAGGCCTCACGTGGAACAAAAGGTATTATGCGGAAAAAAATAAAATGAAAGAGACAAATCAGAACATCTAATTTATAAGAAAATGCTACCGTAGACCGACCCCATCAAGCTTCATCGATTTTATATTCACCCTTAAATCTTTTTTCTTTCCGAAAAGCTTTAAAACTTTTACATAAAAAATTTCTTTAGTCCATCTCTATGATAAAATATTAGCATGCAATGACCATGATAATATTTTTTTTAAATAGTACCTAAATTATTCTTCAAACTAGACTTTGAAGTCTAAATCAAAGTATAACTGACACTATTTTATAAGAGTAAATTTATTTTTTGCTCAATAGCTTAACGTCAGGGATAGATGGATAAAATCAGCCTGTGTACTAAAATGAAAATTTTGAAATCTTTAAATTTTTTATTATTTATAAATCAATTAAATTTGAGAGGAGATTCATTGTAATTTTCTTGAAAAATTATCATAGTGCAGCGAATTCTTTTCTGAGAAGAAACAATGCAAAAAAACAAACCAATGCACTCTTGTATAAAAATTGTCACCATAGTGATTAAGATATTTGGACCTCATGCATGAATACTCACATTGAATGAAAAAATAATTTTAAGAGTTATAAATTAAATTTATCTATTAACAATTAACTTATACTTTAGTTTTTTAAGGATACGTGGATCCGGTCTATCAACAGGTTAATTAGATCCGTAGGTAGGCTTGAAACATTATATGAATATTAAATAAAATAATGAAAAATAGCCAATTATCATCTCTAATAATTAGGGCTATAATTACAACTTGGAAACCTATTGGGACAATCGATCTTAATTTGGTTCAAACTTGAACATGATGACTGCGTATGAAATCAAAATCATTGAAACTTTTGGATTAGATATAGGTAACTTAAACTAGAATAATTAAGTTACCCTTCTTCTTTTTTTTTTTTCTGCTGTGGGGTGTGTGAGAGACCAGTGATGGTTGTCTATGAATCAGAATATAACTTTTGTAGCATGTATTATACATTTTTCATTAATAAAGTAAGTCACAACTTATAAGATCTAGCTTGACCAACTGTTCAAGAGATAATATTTGGTGCTTGATGGGTATCTAAATCCAATACGTATCCGATCCAAACGTAGTACATATTTTTATTATCTGAATCTAAATCCAAACCTATCTCAATATCACCTCTACTAGTAATGCAAAGCAAAAGTCTTCCATGATGGCAGCTAAATTATAATGTATACCACTGAAATATGTATATTCTATTCTAAATGCTCCAGTGATTGTGCCCCCATATTTAACTTGGCATTTTCTTTTTTTTTTTTTCATGAGGGTACTAAAGCTAGACAATCAAAGGAATCCCAGTGAATCCCATTCCTTTTGATCATTGCAAGGTCAAGATCTTACGCATGATAAGATGCTAGTACAACATTGATGCTTGTCTTCATATTATCTAAAGTTGATGCATTGCATTACATTTAAACTATAAGGCACCCATCATGAGGTTACTGTGATCCATTATAATGAAACAGAAGCATATCTTGCATTTGACCAAAATATAACAAAACAATGCAACCTTTGGTTGTGATGAAAGTTGTTATTTTTCTTTCTTTTGAAAGTTCAGCACATTTTATGAAAAACAAAGTAGTTATTGCAAAATACCGATGGCTCTATTGAAATTTCTAAACATATTTGGTGTTGGCTTATTCTTGAATTATTTGCAATGCCATATAGTTTATAGTTTAGGCGCCTCATTATGCTTCAATACTAATTGATGATGCCAAATCATCGGCCTCGAGCGTCCGGTCGCCTCCTCCAATGAGCTCCTCGTGCCTGCAAGCAAGTCCCCGGGCCGAAGATTCCGGCGGGGACCCTCCGACGCTCAAGTCAGTGGTCTGGGCATCAGTCGTGAGCTTGAGGAAGCTCGAAAGAGAAAAAGAGAGGTGGCTTCGAGAGAGAGATCTCTCGGTGTAAGCGTTTTAGGGGTGTCATGAGCGTGTTACCTAGTCGGGAGTCCCTCTTACCCATCTTATAGGCGCTTAAGAGTTTGTTTGGTTTGAGTGGTTGAAGCCTTGTAATGATGACCTTGATGGGTGAAGTGTCAGAGCTGACATCTGTGAGGCAAGGGGTTCAACCACTTTGTCAGAGCATTTAAGGTGATGGCAGCAATGGCAGAGTTTGCTTCCTTCTTTGATATGTTAGGACTGCAGGTCAAGTCCCATCAAGATGGGTGGCTGCAGCTGGTTGGTGGGTCCTGTTCCACCGGAGAAAGAAAAGCAGGAGCCGTCCTCCCCCGCTGGGAGGTGCCGGGGCCGCCTGGCTTGGACAGGCCGGGGTCGGCTAGGAAGGTACCGGGGCCGGCTGGAAGGTGCCGGGGCCGCCTGGCTTGGACAGGCCGAGGCCAGCTAGGAAGATACTGGGGCCGATTGGATTGGACAGGACGGGGCCGGCTGGAAGGTGCCTAGGCCGATTGGATTGGACAGGCCGGGGCCGGCTGAATGGTGCCGGGGCCGCCTGGCTTGGACAGGCCGGGGCCGGCTGGAAGGTGCCGGGGTCGCCTGGCTTGGACAGGCCGGGGCCGACTGGAAGGTGCCGGGGCCGACTGGCTTGGATAGGCCGGGGCTGGCTGGAAGGTGCCAGGGCCGCCTGGATTGGACAGGCCGGGGCTGACTGGCTTGGACAGGCCGGGGCCGGCTGGAAGGTGCCAGGGCCGACTGGCTTGGACAGGCCGGGGCCGGCTAGAAGGTGCCGGTGCCGCCTGCCTGGACAGGCTGGGGCCGGTTGGAAGGGTGCCGGGGCCGCCTGCCTGGGACAGGCTGGGGTTGGCTGGAAGGTGCCGGGGTCGCCTGGCCTGGACAGGCCGGGGCCGGCTTGGAAGGTGCCGGGGCCGCCTGCCTAGACAGGCTGGGGCCGGCTGGAAGGGTGCCAGGAATGCCTGCCTTGAAGCCGTCGGTCAAGGAGCTGTCGGCCTTGGAGGCCCGGCGTAGGATGTTGTGAATGTACCCCGAGACCGATGGGGGGTAGGATGATGTTGATGGACCCCGAGACCGACGGGGGGTCTTGGGGTAGGATGCTGTCAATGTACCCCGAGACCGATGGGGGTCTCGGGGTAGGATGATGTTGATGGACCCCGAGACCGATGGGGGGTCTCGGGGTAGGATGATGTTGATGCACCCCGAGACCGACGGGGGGTCTCGGGGTAGGATGCTGTGAATGTACCCCGAGACCAATGGGGGGTCTCGGGGTAGGATGATGTTGATGCACCCTGAGACCGACGGGGGGTCTCGGGGTAGGATGCTGTGAATGTACCCCGAGACCGATGGGGGTCTTGGGGTAGGATGATGTTGGACCCCGAGACCGACGGGGGGTCTCGGGGTAAGATGATGTTGATGGACCCCGAGACTGACGGGGGGTCTTGGGTAGGATGATGTTGATGGACCCCGAGACCGACGGGGGGTCTCGGGGTAGGATGATGTTGATGCACCCCGAGACCGACGGGGGGTCTCGGGGTAGGATGCTGTGAATGTACCCCGAGACCGATGGGGGGTCTTGGGGTAGGATGATGTTGATGGACCTCGAGACCGATGGGGTGTCTCGGGGTAGGATGCTGTGGTCCACCCCGAGACTGATGGGGGGTCTCGGGGGGAGCGGCCCATGTAGCCTGGACGTGGGCGACCGACACGGAGGTCGAGATGGGCCTTGGAGGTCGAAGCGGGGCTCTGTCAGCTTTCTTCATGGTTCTCTAACGGCGTTGGATCAGCCACATCAGATGCCCTCTCGCCCCTGATACGAAGCGGGCGCACCCCAGCAAGGCAAAAGGGGCGCTACCTCCCAAGTGGCTGATCCTCGCCTGATGCAGGGCTTCATGCATGGCTGGTGCAGGGCTTTAGGTGCCGACGGGTGTTGGGCTTCATGCCTGGCTGGTGCAGGGCTTTATCCGCCGACGGGTGTCGGGCTTTATGCCTGGCTGGTGCAGGGCTTTATCCGCCGATGGGTGTCGGGCTTCATGCCTGGCTGGTGCAGGGCTTCATCCGTCGACGGGTGTCGGGCTTCATGCCTGGCTGGTGCAGGGCTTTAGTGCCGACGGGTGTCGGGCTTCATGCCTGGCTGGTGCAGGGCTTTAGCCACCGACGGGTGTCAGGCTTCATGCCTGGCTGGTGCAGAGCTTTAGTGCCGACAGGTGTCGGGCTTCATGCCTGGCTGGTGCAGGGCTTCATGCCTGGCTAGTGCAGGGCTTTAGCCGCCGACAGGTGTCGGGCTTCATGCCTGGCTGGTGCAGGGCTTTAGTGCCGAAGGGTGTCGGGCTTCATGCATGGCTGGTGTAGGGCTTCATGCCTGGCTGGTGCAGGGCTTTAGGTGCCGACGAGTATCGGGCTTCATGCCTGGCTGGTGCAGGGCTTTAGGTGCCGACGGGTGTCGGGCTTCATGCCCGGCTGATGCAGGGCTTTATCTGCCGACGGGTGTCGGGCTTCATGCCTGGCTGGTACAGGGCTTCATCCACTGACGGGTGTCGGGCTTTATGCCTGGCTGGTGCAGGGCTTCATGCTTGGCTGGTGTAGGGCTTTAGCCGCTGACGGGTGTCGGGCTTCATGCCTAGCTGGTGCAGGGCTTTAGGTGCTGACGGGTATCGGGCTTCATGCCTGGCTGGTGCAGGGCTTTATCCGCCGAAGGGTGTCGGGCTTCATGCCTGGCTGGTGCAGGGCTTCATCCGCCGATGGGTGTCGGGCTTTATACCTTGCTGGTGTAGGGCTTTATCCGCCGACGGGTGTCGGGCTTCATGCCTGGCTGGTGCAGGGCTTCATACCTGGCTGGCCAAGGGCTTTTGTACCGGTCGGGGTCGGGCTTTATGCCTGGCTGGCCCAGGACTTTTGTGCCAACCGGGGTCGGGCTTTCTGCCTGGCTGGCCCAGGGCTTTGGTGCCAGCGCTTGGGGTCGACCGAGGTCTTCCCTGCTGGACCTGGGCTTTTGTTGTTGAGAGCCGCTGGGGCACCGCTCTGCCAGTGGTACACTGGGCTTCATCCCTGGCTAGCCCAGGGCTTTTGTGCCGACCAGGGTCGGGCTTTTTGCCTGGCTAGCCCAGGGCTTTGGTACCGATCGGGGTCAGGCTTTATGCCTGGCTGGCCCAGGGCTTTGGTGTCGATGCTTGGGGTCGACCGAGGTCTTCCCTACTGGACCCGAACTTTTGTTGCTGAGAGCCGGTGGGGCACCGCTCTGCCAGTGGTACACTGGGCTTCATGCCTGGCTGGCCCAGGGCTTTTGTGCCAACTAGGGTCGGGCTTTATGCCTGGCTGGCCTAGGGCTTTGGTGCCGATCGGGGTCGGGCTTTATGCCTGGCTTGCCAGGGCTTTGGTGCCGACCGGGGTCGGGCTTTTGTTGCTGAGAGCCGATGGGGCACCGCTCCGCCAGTGGTACACTGGGCTTTATGCCTGGCTGGCCTAGGGCTTTTGTGCCGACCAGGGTCGGGCTTTATGCCTGGCTGGCCCAGGGCTTTGGTGCCAACCGGGGTCAAGCTTTATGCCTGGCTGGCCCAGGGCTTTGGTGCTGGTGCTTGGGGTCGACCGAGGTCTTCCCTGCTGGACCCGGGCTTTTGTTGCTGAGAGCCGATGGGGCACCGCTCTGCCAGTGGTACACTAGGCTTCATGCCTGGCTGGTCCATGGCTTTTGTGCCGACCAAGGTCAGGCTTTATGCCTGGCTGGCCCAGGGCTTTGGTGCCGACCGGGGTCAGGCTTTATGCCTGGCTTGCCCAGGGCTTTGGTGCTGGCGCTTGGGGTCGACCGAGGTCTTCCCTACTGGACCGGGCTTTTGTTGCTGAGAGCTGGTGGGGCACCGCTCTGCCAGTGGTACATTGGGCTTCATGCCTGGCTGGCCCAGGGCTTTGGTGCCGACCAGGGTTGGGCTTTTTGAATCCGATGGTACACCGATCTTCGGTGCCAATGGTACATTGGGCTTTTGGGACACCAACGCGAGGTTGGTCTTCCCTGCATGACATTTTTAAGTATCAATGAATGAAAATTATCTTAGGTGCAGCGTACTTAGCTCTTGTAGCACCCCCCGTTTTTCCTTTTGTGGATTTAAGCACTTCTGCCCGCTGGTGGTCTGCCCCCTAGGAAGTCATGTTGGGACGGAGCCTGGAGTTGGTTGATAACCAGCTCCTCTCCGAAATGAAGTTGGGGACCCATCTTCGAAGTGCAGTGAAGAGAGAGATGGGATCCAGAGTCAGGGACGCTGGAGCGGAGCCACGGACGAGGGTTAGAGTCAGACTCGGGAGCCAGAGGTCGCCGAGAGAAGCCCGGGCAGCTAGCGGCCGTTGAAGACGAACGGCCGGGAGAGTCCGCTGAAGACGGACGACTAGAAGAGAGGATGTTGCTGGGAGGCCCCTTTGCCTAGCTCTTCTTTGAAGAGAATGATTTCCCTCGGTGCTGAAGCTTGAGAGCAGCTAGAATGAAATTCGTAAAAGGTCCTAGGCTCGGTTTGGCTCTCGGCTTACTACCACCATAAATTGACATGCCCATAAATCCTTGAGGTGATGAATAATGTCTCAAGTTCATCCCTTTTGGAAATTATTCTTCGACCCATGCTACAGTCCGCCTCTGGTTGATGAAAGCAGCTGAGGTTGGTGGTAAGTGAGGAGCAGAGAGAATGGTCCCTTGTTGCTCAGTGTGACATGGATGCCCCCCGGCATGATTGGTGAGGACCTTCCGGGTGTGCATCACCACCAAAGACTTGACGCTGCCCCCCAGCGTAGCTGGTGGAGACCTCTTGCGCACGGGTCTTCACCATTGTTTAAGAGCTCGGGGAAGGAGGAGTTGTCGATTGCCGATTCGAAATCTCTCTTATTCCCCCCCTTCCTGGCGCGCCAATCTGATGACGCTAAATCACTGGCCTCGAGCGTCCGATCGCCTCCTCCAGCGAGCTCCTCGCGCCTGCAAGCAAGTCCTCGGGGCCGGAGATTCTGGCGGGGACCCTCTGATGCTCAAGTCAGTGGTCTGGGCATCAGCCGTGAGCTTGAGGAAGCTCGAAAGAGAAAAAGAGAGGTGGCTCCGAGAGAGAGATCTCTCGTTGTGAGCATTTAGGGGTGTCATGAGCGTGTTACATGGTCGTGAGTCTCTCTTACCCATCTTATAGGTGCTTAAGAGTTTGTCTGGTTTGAGTGGTTGAAGCCTTGTAATGATGACCTTGATGGGTGAAGTGTCAGAGCTGACGTCTGTGAGGCATGGGGTTCAACCACTTTGTCAGAGCATTTAAGGTGATGGCAGCAATGGCAGAGTTTGCTTCCTTCTTTGATATGTTAGGACTACAGGTCAATCCCATCAAGATGGGTGGCTGCAGCTGGTTGGTGGGACCTGTTCCACCGAAGAAGAAGGAAAGCAGGGGCCGTCCTCCCCGGCTGGGAGGTGTCGGGGCCGCCTGGACAGGCCGGGGCCAGCTAGGAAGGTGCTGGGGCCGACTGGCTTGGACAGGCTGGGGCCGGCTGGAAGGTGCCGGGGCCGCCTGGCTTGGACAGGCCGGGGCTGCCTGGCTGGGACAGGCCGGGTCCGGCTGGAAGGTGTCGGGGCCGCCTAGCTGGGTCAGGCCGGGCCGGCTAGGAAGGTGCCGGGCCGCCTGGCTGGACAGGCCGGGGCCGGCTGGAAGGTGCCGGGGCCACCTAGCTTGGACAGGCCGGGGCCGGCTAGGAAGGTGCCGGGGCTGCCTGGCTTGGACAGGCCGGGGCCGGCTAGAAGGTGCCGGGGCCGCTTGGCTTGGACAGGCCGGGGCTGGCTGGAAGGTGTCGGGGCCGCCTGGCTTGGACAGGCCGGGGCCGGCTGGAAGGTGCCAGGGCCGGCTGAAAGGTGCCGGGGCTGACTGGCTGGGACAGGCCGGGGCCGGCTAGAAGGTGCCGGGGCCGCCTGCCTGGACAGGCTGGGGCCGGCTGGAAGGGTGCCAGGGCCGCCTGGCTGGGACAGGCTGGGGCCGGCTGGAAGGTACCGGGGCCGCCTGGCCTGAACAGGCCGGGGCCGCCTGCCTGGATAGGCTAGGGCTGGCTGGAAGGGTGCCAGGGCCGCCTGCCTTGAAGCCGTCGGTCAAGGAGCTGTCGGCCTTGGAGGCCCGGGGTAGGATGTTGTGAATGTACCCCGAGACCGATGGGGGGTCTCGGGGTAGGATGATGTTGATGGACCCCGAGACCGACTGGGGGTCTTGGGGTAGGATGCTGTCAATGTACCCCGAGACCGATGGGGGGTCTCGGGGTAGGATGATGTTGATGGACCCCGAGACCGACGGGGGGTCTCGGGGTAGGATGATGTTGATGCACCCCGAGATCGACGGGGGGTCTCAGGGTAGGATGCTGTGAATGTACCCCGAGACCGATGGGGGGTCTCGGGGTAGGATGGTGTGAATGTACCCCGAGACCGATGGGGGGTCTCGGGGTAGGATGATGTTGATGGACCCGAGACCGACAGGGGGTCTCGTGGTAGGATGATGTTGATGCACCCCGAGACCGACGGGGAGTCTCGGGATAGGATGCTGTGAATGTACCCCGAGACCGACGGGGGGTCTCGGGGTAGGATGATGTTGATGCACCCCGAGACCGACGGGGGGTCTCGGGGTAGGATGCTGTGAATGTACCCCGAGACCAATGGGGGGTCTCGGGGTAGGATGATGTTAGACCCTGAGACCGACGGAGGGTCTCGGGATAGGATGATGTTGATGCACCCCGAGACCGACGGGGGGTCTCAGGGTAGGATGCTATGAATGTACCCGAGACCGACGGAGGGTCTCGGGGTAGGATGATGTTGATGGATCCCGAGACCGACGGGGGGTCTCGGGGTAGGATGATGTTGATGCACCCGAGACCGATGGGGGGTCTCGGGGTAGGATGCTGTGAATGTACCCGAGACCGATGGGGGGTCTCGGGGTAGGATAATGTTGATGGACCTCGAGACCGACGGAGTGTCTCGGGGTAGGATGTTATGGTCACGCCCCGAGACTGACGGGGGTCTCGGGTGGAGCGGCCCATGTAGCCTAGACGTGGCGACCGACGCAGAGGTCGAGATGGGCCTTGGAGGTCGAAGCGGGGCTCTGTCAGCTTCCTTCATGGTTCTCTAACGGCGTTGGATCAGCCACATCACTAATCACATGTGTGACTTGGCATATTCTTTCATGCTTAGTCTCTTAAAATAAATAAGGTCCTCAATTTTTGTAATTAATTCATGTAACTAGCCTTCTAAGTAGAGTGTTATGCTTTTAACACAAGATAAAGCAATACTTGCGTTACATTTTTAGTTCATGATGGGATAAAATCTCGTATCATGTTTCTAACCATGATGGACTAATCTAACGGTGCTAATTATCAAAAAAACATGCTCATACCATTTGTAATTTAGCATAATTAAGTCAATCAATAATTACATAAGAATAGAAATCATAACATAATTAAAATACTAATTCTAAAATAAATTTTCGTTTTAATTTAAAATAATATTTTTTAACATAAATATAGATAATTTCATTACAATATTCAATTCATACAAATTATATTTGTGCACATAAATTATTATTTTTTAAAAAATTTAAGAAAGCAAATATAGATGCGTGCAGCAAGACTTTTCCACGAAGCAAACGGTAAACGACAGCTTGGGCTGCTTTTTATGGCAAACGATGTTAAAAGATAGCTCTTTAAAATGCTCACCACCGTCATGAAGATATGTGGGCTGTGCTCCCAGATACCACAACTCTTGGCTTGCTTTATTTCTCTGCTCCTACTACCTTCATCTTAAAGTAACGCAGTTACTTTACGAGAAGAAGCACATATGCCAATCGTCAAAAGGATATACATGCTTCGAAAGGAATTGTGACATCCCACAAAGATTTCATTACATGGCCTTCCGTGCTAAAACTTCACTTCTTCCTTGAAAGACTAGAAAACAGGGTAGCAATGGCTCTTGAAACGTTCGTAGAGATGTTTGCTGAGAGGTTGGCTACCTTGATTATGAATGAATTCACGATGCTGTTAGAGGTGAGAGGAGAACTTCAAAAACTATCTGACAAACAAGCTTGATTAAGGGAGTCCTTAGGGTTGCAGAGAAGCAGATGATTCATGACCCTGTTCTTCAACATTGGGTGGCCCGACTAAAGGATGTCATGTATGAGCAGATGATACCATCGATGAATATCAAACAAAAACATTGCTGGTATGCCCAAACCTTCCCTTGCTTTGTTCTTGCTTTGCTCAGTTACCAATCGCCACTGTATTGGTAAAAGAATTAAAAGTATCAATCATAGGCTAGAGGATATCAATAAAGAAAAAGAACAATTCCACTTACCATCATCATCCACTTCATCAATTACTACTCCTGTGGAATAAGTCGTATAACATCTCCTTTGGTTGAGTTGATATGTTGGAATGAAGATTGTTGAGGATACAAGAAAACTTGTGTATATGTTAACCAAGGAAAACTCAAAAAGACATTCAAGTACTTGCTATTACAGGGATTGGGGGAATAGGCAAGACCTCTCTAGCCCAAATCATATATAATGATGAAGAGATAAAAGCCAGTTTCGCTTTGAGGGCGTGGGTTTGTGTCTCAAAAGAATTTACAGATATTCGTCTACTAAGAGATATCCTTAATAGCTTAAAGGTTGATTTCCATGAGACTTATAGTAGAACTCATCTCGAGCCCAATCTTGAAAGTGCTATTAGAGATAATAAATTCTTGATTATCTTGGATGATGTATGGAGCGCTCAAGTATGGACTGATTTGCTAAGAAATCCCTTGAAAAGTGGTGCGAGTGGCAGTAGAATATTGGTCACAACGAGGAATGAAGCTGTCGCGAGAGGGATGAACGCAGCACCTATCCATCCCGTGGAACTGATGTCTCCCGAAGAAGGCTGGGAATTGCTTTGTAAGAAGGTGGAGTTGGGTGAGGAGGAGAAATGGAGAATGTAGAGGAAATTGGGAAGCATAGTTGAGAAATGTGGCGGTCTCCCGCTTGCCATTAAGTTGGAGGGGTTCTGTGCATGAAGGACAAGACTAGGAAGGCATGGGAGGAAGTCCTGAAAGCTCATCTTGGTTTGAGCAACCTTCCTGAAGGGGTGGAAGGGGCCTTGTACCTGAGCTATGAGGATCTTGAAAGAATTTAAAGCTACTTTGTACCAATAAATCCTTCACCCTTTGCTGCCATAGGGTCAAGTTTCCCTTGCCATCATACTTTTCAAAATCGAATTTAAAGCTACTAGATGCCATATCCAACCAAGAAACAATGCACACACAAAAAAAGAAAATAAACTTGCTGCAGAATTTTTGGTTTGATATCTTACCAAGAAACGCCCAAGATCCAATCTTTTCTCCACCAAATCACCGAGGCTCTGATACCAAATGAAGAGTGGATCGTCCTCTTTCTACCCTTGGAGCATAGCACGCATTCGACCAGCCCCAAGTCATGTGGAGATGCGGAAGCGAGATGATATTCCTGCTGAAATTCTACAGCAGAATTTTGGATCTTGATCTTGGTAATCTTCCCGGATTGATTACACTACAAGAAAAATAAAATATTGCGACACCCAAATGCTCGCAATTGCGTCGCTAACATGCTATTGCGACGCAATAGCGACGCAATGACGGCATCGCTCAGATGTCCATCGCAATATCCATTTGTCGCAATTGCGTCGCAATATTGCGACACTCGCGACGCAACATGCGTCGCAATATTGCGACGCATCCAAATGCGTCGCTAAATTTAAAATTAATTTTTAATATTTAAAATTATTATTAAATATTGCGATGCACTAAATTGCGTCGCAATATTGCGATGCATTTAGCTGCATCGCAATATTTAATAATAATATTTTGATATAATAGCGATGCAATTTGAGTCGCTAATGCGTTGCAAATAAAAAAATTTTTAAAATATTTTGACGCAAGGTCATGTGCCGCAATATTTATTAAAAATATTTTAGATATAATAGCGATGCAATTTGAGTCGCTAATGCGTCGCTATTAAATTTTTTTTAAATTATTGCGATGCCAGGTCATTGCACCGCAATATTTAATAATAATATTTTGAAATATTAGCGATGCAATTTCAGTCGCTAATGCGTTGCAAATTAAATTTTTTAAAAAATATAAAGATTAAAAATTAAAACGATTAATACAATTTCGTTAAATCTAAATATTGATAGAAACATTTTTCACTCAATCCAAACAATAATCAATTTCCAAAAATAATTCATATATTAAAATTTTGAAGTTTTTACAACATAAAAAAGAAAAAAAAATACATCAAGAATCTGAGCGATCACGTGGAGGCTGTGGAGGCTGAAGACTCTGCGACAAGCGGCTAACCATATCCCGCAAATATGCTCATCTCGCATGTCTGCAATCTCCTGATCCCGGCCTCGCATACGATCCTCAATCCTGCTCGACCTCCTGCCGAACCTCCTCTGCAATAGATCTGCGAAGGGTGTAAACGCTCGGGAGGAATATCACCAGAAACTCGCGAGCTGGAGGCCTAATGGGGAAAAAATGTAGAAGCTCTAGTGCCCAGACCATAGACCCTGCGGTCTCGTGGCTGGGCACCAACAGCCTCCAAAAACACACGCCGACTCTCCTCTGCTGAGAGTTCGATGGGCGTCTCCCCATCAGTAGAGTCGACCTGCGATGCCTGGGAGCGAAGCTCCTCGACTCGTGTCTTTAAATTATGAAATCAACAATAAATGAGTTAATAAATTTCTCAAAATAAAATTTTAGAAATTAAACAGATACTACATAAATCTAATTTCTTACGCAACCTCCCGTGATCGCGTGTCGACCCAGGAACGTCCTCCTGGTGTGTGTCGCCCTGAATAGACGAAACTCACCAGGATCTCCGCCCTCCTGCTCAGACTATAACAATAAAAAAAATGATATTAATACAAATATTTTGTAAATAACTAAAATAGTAATTAAAATATTTATGTTTTCTTACCATACGTCGTCTGTGCTCCTGAATCGAAATGGAGCCCGAAGTATGGCGGGAGAGACCCGTGCCAGGACCGCCCTTCTCAGATCGGCGTTCGTGCTGGCTGATGCGGACCTCCTGCGCCAGCCATCGGACTGCCAGGCCTCTGCCACTCATGCCAAATACCCTCTGGCACGTGCGCAGGACGCTGACCCGATGACCTCCAACGATGAAGCATGTCGGAGTATCGGCATCCCATCAGAGCCTCCCATGCTGCCTAATGGCATCATGGCTGGCAGGATCCCACGTAAACTTTTTCTGCATTAAAATAAACAGTTAGTTTCTGAATTTATTAAGTTTAAGAAATTTTATATCAGTGATAAATTGTATTTAATAAGTTTACCTGAAACTCAGAAAATAAAACTCCCTCGTGGCTGGAGATACGTGGCGCCAATCGTAGCCACTGGGATCTGCACGCCTCTGAAAAATACGGCGCTGATGTGGCTGGATACATGATGCTGCTCAATGAATCTGTTAAAAAAATGTATGTTTATAAGTAATTGACTTAAAACATAAACATATATTTTTAATTAGTATATACTTACATCCCTGAGCATCAAGTCGAAGTACAGTGCGGCCGATGGTGGAAGAACTCTCGGAGGTATGTGCCGATCGGCTGGATGGTAATACTGCTGGAGAGATCGAAGGCTGCGACTGCTGGAGATCCAAACTCTCCATCTCCGACGCTCATGTGATCTGATGTAGCAGGGCTACGTCCCTGCTCACTCCGTCTGTCGTCGGTAGATCTACCTCTGCCCTCATACTGAAAATACTAAAGATTCATAATTAAATTACGATTAATGATTGACTATGTAAAAATTTAACACTTATAAAAAAAATTAAATTTAAAAAACCTCTATGTTTAATCGGTGTCATTTGTTTCGTGAAATGTTGGTTCAACATCCGATGCCGTATCGGATTGCGATTCAGTTTCATTATCATCGGAAGGAAACCGAACATTTGCATCCGCAATTTCTTGGACATCACCATTTGGATCTCTAAGTGATGTTTCAGGAGCCCTTGTGTCATCCTCAATTGCATGCATTTCCATCTCATCCTCTTGAAATGCAGGGCACTCGGCTGATTGACTTGATGAACTCTCCTCTAATACGATTGTTGAACGTGGGACGATTTTAGAAACGGCCCACCAATCTCGCTTGTCGTTGCGCAAACTTGGATATCCGCAGTAAAAGACTTGCTGAGCTTGGGATGCAAGGATGAATGGGTCATATTTCTGCAATCTTCGTCGATGGTTCACTTCAACCAAATTATAGTCGTTATGAACCCTTTTGCCCACAGGAACTATCGGATCGAACCAATCACAACGAAACAATACGGTTCATTTCATAGGCCAACCGGGATATTCAACTTCAACCACCTCTACTAACTTTCCATAATAATCCTGCATATTTGCTCCAACACTTTCTCCTTTAACACACACGCCCCAGTTCTGCGTGCCTCTTGAAGCTGCTAATCGTTCAATCTGAAATTTGTACCCATTTACAAAATAGCCAGTAGAGGTTGTTACGGTCTTCAATGGCCATTGCGATAGACATTTAATGAAAATATTATCGGTTGTGGACCATGGACCGTTGACCTATAAA
>UESW01001508.1:0-195515 GCA_900491605.1 Calamus simplicifolius
TAAATAGGATTGTGAAACCACTACTCAGGAACCCAGGGGTCCTGACAATCCTGAAAATAAAGTTGCAACTAATGTGGACTTGATCGATGGTGCGGAGAATGAAAGCTGTCAAATAATGGACTCTCAGGAAGATATCGGGATTGCAACTGGAAACTGGGGCTGTGGAGCTTTTGGTGGAGACCCTGAAATTAAGAGTATGATTCAGTGGCTGGCTGCATCACAGGTACATACTTCTTCCTAAATTTTGTCTTGCTAAATTTTGCAACTGGAAACTGTCTGCTAAATTTTGCAAGTATCTAATAATAATCTCATTTGGTCTATATTATTGGGTAAAGTTGTAAATGGTGGAATATGGACCTGAAGCATGCATCTTTGAGAAGGAATGAATTTTCAAATTTTCCTCCTCCTCTAGGTACATACTTCTTCACATTGTTCAGTATAGACTTGATGACATTAATGGTCTTAGCCGTTCAGGCAAAAAGTGCATTCTTTCATGAAGTGTTAGAACTATAAGAAACATGAGCATAAATCATTAATCTTCTCTTCTAGTATATTTTCTTTTTCCAAATATGACCCGATTCTTGTATTCTTGTGGCTTCAGATATCTGAAGATAATCTTAATTATATAATGCATTGCATAGAAAGGTTACCTGGATCATGATATTACCGGCTTGGTGATGTTTTTTTACCCTCCTTTCCTCATGCTGTAGGCATTAAGACCTTTCATCCACTATTACACATTTGGAGAAGCAGCTTTGCAAAGATTAGAACAGGTAATCCTGGCTTTATTTCTATCTATCTATCTATACATCATTTATTAGTTTGCTTTTGTGAAAATCTCAACAACATACGCTAGATAAAGTCATATTTTATGATAGAAATCTTACATGAACGTGAAAAATGTTTGCAGCTTGCATGAATGACATGTCTTTTGCTCTACATCATATATTTGGAGCTTAAGACATATTTCTTTATTCAAATATGTCTACCATAATTATTGGGCTATTGAATGTGACCAACAAGATGGCATGATTACATTTCTAGAACAATAAATCTAGCAGCTGATTTCACTTTGATCATTTCATCAGGTGACTCGATGGATCTTGCTGCATGGATGGACGGTGGGTGACTTGTGGAGCATGGTAGCTGAGTACTCATCACAAAGGTTGAGTGGGGGACTGATGTTGGATTTTTAACTTGGCTTTTACCTGATCACGGCACAGTAATGTTCAATATAGGTCTGAATAGGTCAATCTTCAGCTGGTCTTCAGAAGCAAATGTATTTGACTTTTTAAATTTTTTCTAGTTTAATGTTCGTTTCTTCTAATGTATGAGTAGATTAGCTCCCTTTTTTTGCCAGTGTTTAAATATTATTTGGCAATATCTCTTTCTGATATCTATCATTTGTTTTATTCCACTCTTTATGGGAGATTTTTTCTCTCTTCTTCCGTGAATGCTTTTGTATCTTATAATGTTAGTATTTGTTTGTTCTGTGCGTCAATCTTTTCAAAGGGAACAACAAGCGATAAAGCAACCATTGTTGGCTCTTTGCCAACCATGAAAGAACTGATTAGAAAGGACCTA
This sequence comes from Calamus simplicifolius, assembly GCA_900491605.1. NCBI lineage: Eukaryota > Viridiplantae > Streptophyta > Magnoliopsida > Arecales > Arecaceae > Calamus > Calamus simplicifolius. The sequence continues at coordinate 1,585 of UESW01001508.1, forward strand.
TCTAAAGTTTGGGGGCAGTTATGGAAATATGGTGCTAATCATTGATGGGGGAACTAAATGATGGCTAAATATAAATAATCTGTCTGCACGAATCCGTTGTATTTTTAAAAGAAAAGTATGAGAAGAAATCTTGCTTGCTAGGGATCGAGTGCTGAATTCGAGCTGCTGTGGATATTGCGGTTGACATGCATACCTGTGTCTGGTTTGTTTCTTCACGGTTGCAGATAGGTGGGCCTCTCATTTGCGTGGTTGACGAAGTGCTATTGGAAAAGGCTTTGTACACCATTTGGTGCATGTTATTCTGCATATGACGCGGTGATTTATCTATGGGATGCGTCAGGTGTAGGGGGCAATTCGGATTCATGAAACTCGGGTTTTTCTCAATCTTAACCCTATTTGTAAATGTTAACCTAACCCTATTTTTAAAAATCGGGTTGGGTTCGGGTTGGAATTCGGGTTGATAGAAAAAAAAATGACAATCTGAAACAAACAAGCTTAACATTGCACAAAAAAAGCTAAAGTTTGAAACAAATAAGCTTTACATTGTACAAACAAGCTGAAGTTTGAAACAACAAGCTTCACATTTCAAATTACATGTCTAAAATATACATCTTTTACATAAGACTAAAAAAAAAGTACATTCTTAAACCAAAACATATCCAAAGTAATCCAAATGTTGCATAACATTTCATAGCCACCATATGCATTGATGAAGTCACCTTTATCCTTCGAAAGCAGAAATATTGAGATGATATAAAGAGCCAGTTAGAATACCACATAAGTCTGGATGAGAATCTTTTCCAAGTAGCGAGACTGCATTCGTCATCCAAAGCTCTTTGATTTTTTACTCGTCACCCCTTTCCCAGATGTTTTAGTTTTCTGCTCATCACCTCTTCCCAGATGCTTTCATAAAATTTTGGCAAACTTCATATTAGAAGTTACAAATGTCTCAAAGAAGATATTAAAAAAATAAAGATACTAGTTTGGCCCACCAACATTACATGATAAAATGCAATGGTTAAAGGTATATTGCTCATTTTAAAAGGTAATGAAGGTTTGGTGGTAGCTCTACATACTTTAAACCTAACAAACAAGGCTAATCATCACTTCCACAACACCAGTGGGCATGCTGCTTGTGGCTTTGCGGGTTCGGGTTTTCTGGTTTGGGTTGACTGCAACCCTAACCCGGCCCAATTGCAAATCGGTCCGGGTTCAACCGGATCCTTCGAGTTCGGGTTAAGCAAACTAGAGTTTGAGTACTGCTGCAAATTGGGTTCCGTGGGCCAGGTTCGGGTTGAACACGGCCAAGCACCCCTAATCAGCGCGGTGATTCGTCCATGCGTGGGCCCATGCATCAGCGATGCAGGACCCATGGGTGTATCCTTCAGTGTGGGTTCGGATGCGAGTGAATCATCGCGTCGATTGAGGCTATTCTACATTGAGGGCGGTGTACAAAGACTTTTTCAGTGCTATTTGGTTGTTGGGTCTTAGTTGGTATGCATGGAGCTAGTAAAAGTATTAGCAGAGCCATATGATGCCGTCATAGGAAATGTTTTGTGCATTGGAGGATGCACAAAGGTGCACCAGGCATGCACGTTGGTCGTGTGTCCGTGCGAGCGGCGTGTGGGGCATGCCACGGCCCAGTGGGTCAAGGCACGCGCGCTTGCGTGCATTGGCTGGATCATGGCATGTGCGCTATATGGGCACGTGGCCAATGCGCGCGTTCGATGCACGCCTTTGTGCATCGGAGGCGGTGCACAAAGACTTTTCCTACTATCATATCGTCTTGTTAGTTGATTTGTGGATTCAAGTTATGAATGGACTAGAACCTTTACCTAACAAGTAGGAGTCATTTTTTAAACCGGTATCTTTTGGCATCAATTTTAGAAGAAAGGGATAGAAAGCAATTTTTTTATAAAAATGGTGCTAAAGTGAAAAACGTCATTTTGCTCCACCTTATCCCTTTCTGCTTCGCTCCGTCAGCAACATCCCTTCCCGCATATTTATAAAGAGAAGCCTAGAGTATGTGATAACCTAAGGACATTTTTAGAACCACTGATCACATGCTTCTGACATATAAGTTTTGATTTACATTTGATCTATTTGATTTCTATCAAGAAATGTAATATCAATTTTTTTTCCCTACACATATATATTAAGTGTCTTTGTCATAAACATTTTAGATAAGTGTTCACATTATAAAAAAAAGTGATTTTTAGCTAGCACTTTAATGCCGCATATTTATTTTGTTGTTGGCTGCCTTGGTAAAGCTTTTTAATACCATCTGCAATGGGCCAGTGTTCACAGGAGCATTTAGGAATCATTTAATTTGCAAAAATAGAATCGGTGGTTGAGATTTCAATTGATTATTGGATAAATAGGAATCATTTTTTAGAAATGATTAGAAATTTAGATTTTTGCACAATATTGTAATTTTCATTTCAGTCATAACCATTTTCATTCTTCTTACTTGATTCTTACTCTCTCTCTTTCTTTCACTTATATCATCCATGGCGCTCTTGATGGAAACCTAACCATCTCTGTTTTTTTTTCTATCAATTCTAAATTTGAAAAACAAAAATTAAAAATCTAGTTTGATTTTCGGTTTCAAGGTTCGGACGAATCAAACAGTAACAAAAGGAATCGTTTTAATTTCAATTTTGATTCTTGTGTAAATTAAATAAATAGAAGAAATGATTGATTTTGATATTGATTTCAATGAAATTGATTTTGATTCTGATTTTAATTTTAATATTGAAGAGAGCCCTTAGCATATTCATTTTGCAATTGAAGAGCCCAAAATATAGTTTGGAAACTTCTAAACTACAAAGAAAACTTTCAGTGAAAATCAACGAATGTGCATTTGCAAGGGACCTCATTTTGCGGAGAAATAAAAAAGAAGAGCAATAGAAGAAATAAAAGGATAATTATTGTGTGCAGAACTTTCTCTTGCACTCTCTACGGACTCATGTGAAGTTTCTGTATCTCTCTCTCTCTCTCTCTCACACACAAACAGAGATTCAGAATTTATGTGATATATGATAGGCCAATACATCATAGTAGAGCTAATCACTTTTGTTAGGGTCAAGTCACTTTACTTGTGGCTTAGCTCTCGAGTAAAAGTTGATCAAGAAGACAGAAGGACATCAGCTAAGACTTGAATCTTATAGCTTTCAGAAAATCTACAATCGATCAATTTTATAGTGGAAAAAAATCCTAAAGCCAATATTTTACTTGGCTTTGCCACCTCTTAAAAAAATTTCTTGTCATAGAATGATCAGAGGTCTTTATAACTACTGGATGGCATTTTATTGGCATTAATAATGGAGTGTATCTGATATCTATGTAGACTAAGTCCCAGGGATCATATATTTTGATGGGGACCCTTCGATGCTCAAGTTAGTGATCAGTATCACAGCCGTGAGCTTGAGGAAGCTAAGAAGAAGAAGATCAGAGAATTCTCTAAGTGTTTTCTTGAGTGTTCATACCTTGGTTCGGAGTCCCTCTTACCTGTTTTGTTGATCCTTCGAGCCTATATGGCTTGCTTGATAAGATTGAAATCTCATGATGAGCCATGACTTTCACAGATAGAATGTCAGAACCGGTAGGATCGGATTCATTCCCTCTGGTTCAGGTGATTGGTATTTTGTGCCAGATGATCACCTTTTGAGGCTTATTTGGCCAGAGTCATTAAATTTTTCTAATGACTTTTTGGGCTTCATTAGTTTGAAGAATTGTAACTTCATGATGGATTATGATCTTTGGGGTTTCATCTGACCAGAGTCATTTATGTTGCCTGATGAACGAAGACTTTTGGGGCCCCATTTGGTCAGAGTCATTAATGTTGCCTGATGGGTGATGACTTTTGGGGCCTATGCTGGAACTGACGGACTTTGTCTTATTAGTCGGACATGGATCAAGGTTGGTTAGTGGGTCCGCCTTTGTCAAAAGTATAGGCTTGCATGGGAAGCTGGGGTGAGCCTTGAAGATAAGACGGGATAAGGATCGAGGCTGCTTAGGAGTTAAGGTCGCTTAGGAACCGCCTATGGGTCGGGGCCGACTCAGGGCTGCTTGTAGGCCGGGGCCGCTTAGGAACCGCATGTGGGTCAGGGCTGGCTCGGGGCCGCCTAGGAACCGCCTGTAGATCGAGGTTGACTCAGGGCCACTTATAGGCAGGGGTCGCCTAGGAGTCGGGCTGCCTAAAAACCATCTATAGGTCGGGACCGATTCGGGACTGCTTGTAGATAGAAGCCGCCTAGGAACCGCCTATAGGTTGAGGCCATCAGCATCCTAACGACTCCTACCGTCGGGTAATTTTTGATCGTTAGTTTATACGTGGCTTTTACCAGCCACATCATTTCTCATGACTATTATAACGAGTAATGTATGGATTTCCTTGGATGTGTGTGTGTACACACACACACACACACACACACACACACATGAAGTCACCGAATTCTTTTAATTTTCCATTAATGACCATCTCTTGATGATGGAGCACGTTTGTTGGTTCACAATACAATATGGGGAAGTTAGCAATAATATTTTTTTTTTTAAAAAAAATCACTAATGCAGAGCGCATAAAAATAAGAAAGCAAATTAACACAAGTCGAGAATTCCCCTGAACTCGCCTTGCACTAATTGGAGGACTGGGTACTTCCCCTGGTGGACGAGTTTAGACTTGAGGTAGCCCCACATTTTATGGGCACTGTACACCCTCTGAAAGTAGCTCGAGCATGATACCTGAATATATAGCATTATTCCGGAGCTCAGCGCGCTTCAAGCCCGCATCTCGCCCGACCGAGTGACAGAAAACTAGAAGTGATTCGACTCCCCCAGAAGCATTCCAAAACTTGCACTCCCGGTTGATCCTCCAAGTATACCGAAACCAGGGCCAATGTCGGCCCTAAAATTACCACTCAAATGACGATTTCAGATGATAGATACCATCCCTAATTGTGGCGCAGAAATTATGTGGCGATTTTAGTGAACAAAAATCGTCACTTCAAATGACGATTTCAGTCCAGAAATCACCGTTCCAAATGACGATTTCAACTCTTCCCATCTTATTGACGGGGCGAAGCGGGGAGGGATGCTACTGACGGGGTGAAGCGGAAAGGGATGATGTGGAGGTGAAAAACGTAATTTGAAATGGCGTTTTCCACTTTAACACCATTTTTACAAAAAGTTTATTTTCCACCCCCTTCTTCTAAAACCGGTGCACCTTCAAAAAATGAATCTAACAAGCAGGGCATGAAGTAGCAATTTATAAATTATAACCTCACTGGCTAGGTTGGCTGGGCGAGCCTATAAAAGGGCTGGGCAGACCCTAGGCCATGGCATGAAATCCGGTTGAAGAAGAGATCCAATTCTTCAAGGAAGGAAAGCATCCGAGTGGAGTTCGGGTATGCCACCAAACGACCAGAGGCAGGCCCGTAAGGTTGGCGAATGGCTGGATCAGCGGAGATCACAGCGGCGGAAGTCTGAGTCAGGCGGACTTGGACGAGCACGGGACGTGGCCGACATGCACAGATGGTGCGCGAGTGCGAGGCATCCACAGGTCAGTTCTTGTTGAGTGAGGTTGGGGCGAGCACTTTGAGAGATCTTTGTTAGGGACAGAGAGGAGTGTCTTTGTAGCCTACGTGCAACCTCATTGTTTCCAAATTACTTAGTGAAGAGTTCTTTGGTTGGGAAGGGTTGCTTCCTGCAATTTATAAATTATAACCTCACTGGCTAGGTTGGTTGGGCGAGCCTATAAAAGGGCTGGGCAGACCCTAGGCCATGGCATGAAATTAGGTTGAAGAAGAGATCCAATTCTTCAAGGAAGGAAAGCATCCGAGTGGAGTTCGGGTGTGCCACCAAACGACCATAGGCAGGCCCGTAAGGTTGGCGAACGGCTGGATCAGCGGAGATCACAGCGGCGGAAGTCTAAGTCAGGCGGACTTGGACAAGCACGGGACGTGGCCGACATGCACAGACGGTGCGCGAGTGCGAGGCATCCACAGGTCAGTTCTTGTTGAGTGAGGTTGGGGCGAGCACTTTGAGAGATCTTTGTTAGGGACAGAGAGGAGTGTCTTTGTAGCCTATGTGCAACCTCATTGTTTTTCAAATTACTTAGTGAAGAGTTCTTTGGTTTGGAAGGGTTGCTTCCCATAATTTATAAATTATAACCTCATTGGCTAGGTCGGCTGGGCGAGCCTATAAAAGGGCTGGGCAGACCCTAGGCCATGGCATGAAATCCGGTTGAAGAAGAGATTCAATTCTTCAAGGAAGGAAAGCATCCGAGTGGAGTTCGGGTGTGCCACCAAACGACCAGAGGCAGGCGCGTGAGGTTGGCGAGCGGCTGGATCAACGGAGATTACAGCGGCGAAAGTCTGAGTCAGGCGGACTTGGACGAGCACAGGACGTGGACGACATGCACAAGCGGTGCGCGAGTGCGAGGCATCCACAGGTCAGTTTTTGTTGAATGAGATTGGGACGGGCACTTTGAGAGATCTTTGTTAGGGACAGAGAAGAGTGTTTTTGTAGCCTACGTGCAACCTCATTGTTTTCCAAATTACTTAGTGAAGAGTTTTTTGGTTGGGAAGGGTTGCTTCCCGCAATTTATAAATTATAACCTCACTGGCTAGGTCGGCTGGGCGAGCCTATAAAAGGGTTGGGCAGACCCTAGGCCATGGCATGAAATCCAGTTGAAGAAGAGATCCAATTCTTTAAGGAAGAAAAGCATCAGAGTGGAGTTCGGGTGTGCCACCAAACAATCAGAGGCAGGCGCGTGAGGTTGGCGAGTGGCTGGATCAGCGGAGATCGCAGTGGCGGAAGTCTGAGTCAGGCGGACTTGGACGAGCACGGGATGCCGACATGCACAGGCGGTGCGCGGGTGCGAGGCATCCACAGGTCAGTTCTTGTTGAGTGAGGTTGGGCAGGCACTTTGAGAGATCTTTGTTAGGGATAGAGAGGAGTGTCTTTGTAGCCTACGTGTAACCTCATTGTTTTCCAAATTACTTAGTGAAAAGTTCTTTGGTTGGGAAGGGTTGCTTCCCGTAAATCGCTGTGTTTGGATGAGACTTTGTCTTTGGGGATTTTTATTTCATTATTCTGGGTCGAGGCTGGTTAGAGAAAGGGATCCTCTAAAGCCATCACCGGTAGACGCAAGGACCTAGTGACCATAGGGAGCGCTTGCGCGTGCCGATTGAAAGCCCGGTGACAAGCTGGTTTGGGATGTTTGAGGGCTCAAACCTAGTTTTGTCCAACAAACTGTGAATCAGATTGTATTCCGTAAACACTGTTCAATATAAATGTGGTATAGGTTAATTCTCAATAAAATGATTGATTTACCCTGATCAACCTAGTGGAATAAACTATTCTACAATAGGTGGAAAAATGGTTCCACCAATTTTTGGACAATATCTACTTTGTCCTTTATTTTTTCCTTCTATAGGCTTATCTGATTTATCCTCTGATTAAGCTGCTACTTTTCCATTAGTTTGGGAAATGGGTTAAAGAGGCCCGAATTCCATTTAAGTCCTCCTGTAACCCTAGTCATTTTTATTTGCATACAAGTTATCTTCAGCAGTTCTGGTTATGATGCAAAAGCTTATAGCGCTGATTGCCCTCTAGATGTTAAAGAGGATGATCCTGACTCACTTGATGATGCTGATGGGATAGGGTTCAAATTTGATCAGTTTTTCAGCAAATCACCATCAAGAATTTTGGAAAGGAGGATGATAAATATTTTGACAGTGATAAGAAGTTTGTATGGCAGGATGATAATCACATTAGGCCTATCAGCGAGATCACTGAAAGAGTGGGAGAATACTCTGTTCAAGGTTTTCAATCCTTCACAACACAAGGCCCTCTTGCTACGTAGCGGCATTCACCAACGTCTCAAACATTTCAATATCATTAATATTAATTAAAGGGAAGGAATGAGCTAACATTTCAGTATCGTTATTGTTAATCAGAGGGAAGGAATGAGCTGGGAAGAGCAGTACAGATTTCTGGGAAGCTGGGATGCTTTCACCAAGAATAAAGAAACCGAGATGTTTGCTTCCATTTGAGATTCTAAAAGTGACCATTTTTCACATTCTAACAAGAATTTTAAATTCCATGGTGCCAGTGTGCTGTTGAGCTTTTGATCTGATAGACAGCATCTGGCTTCCTGAGATCCTCTGAACGCTAGCAAGCATCTGGCTTCCCGAGATCCTTTGAACGCTAGCAAGCATCTGGCTTCCTGAACGCCATTGCCTTTTTGGTTGTCTCAGTGGTTCGGACAGCAGACGCTTGGCTGAAGATAATGGCATTTTTATTCTGCAATGCAGTTAGGCCATCTCTGTCCTGGACAATCGGTTGGCCAGAGCCGAGAGAAGAACCCATCTCCTTCATAAAGGAATAAGAATTGCTGAACAATCACTTTGCTTCCGATATTAGATTACAAAAATTGTTGTTTAGAAATAGTAATGTTGAAAAACAGATTTACTGAAAAATAGACGAAACCATTGGATCAGATCTCAGACCACATCAATTCATAGTACTTAACTTCCTCAAAAAGAAATGTATTTTGGCCTCAAATAGAAATGCTGCTCCAAGTGAATTAAAGCTCAGAAAATTTCAAGATGCGGTGCAAGCGTGCATGCATAGACCAGCACCAACTAGTAGCCCTTATTTCCACGTATCCTCGCTCTCATATCAACCTGCATGAAACATGTCATTTTAGAATTTATGAACAGGAAAAAGGATGCAAGGCAAGCAAATACCACAAGAAAAGCGAACTTATTCCAGTCTTTGCTCCTTTAAACAGCCTAATAATCTTTCAGCCTAATAGTCATTCAGCAAAGGTGCAGGATATTGAGCAAGGCAGTAAGTTAAGAGGGCATGGATGCATGCTAAATATCTAAAAAAACAGTGCAACTGCAATTTCATCAAGTAACTCAATTAGTTGTGCCCTCTAGTTGGTGCAATTTAGGATATCGAGAATGGCATGCAAGGCTTTATTCTTTGAATGAAAGATCTTTGAGAGGGTGAGAGAGGTCCAACAATCATGTTACCTTTGTGGCCTATCTCGACAAAGGTCATACCTAGTATCTTGAGGTAGTCAAGAGTTTGCAAGGTCTGGAAACTCACTGGGCATTCTGAAGTTGCTTACGTGCATTGCTGAATTGATTGCAATTAAAATAAAGGGGGAAGACATGTAAAAAGAGCAGCATATTAAGTGGTTACATCAAAAAACAAATGCAGCTAATAACAAAAAGAACATAACAAAACTTGTTATCTTGGAAATCCTAAAATGCTGGAATTTTAAATCTAAGACAGGAAACCCTACACCTGCGAAATATGGTGAGATGGTCCAATGTGAGACCACTGGCAAAGAATCTGATTTCAAAACTTGAGAAATTGTCATACAAAGTTTAAAAATTTACACAAGAAAGTTAATAACAAAATAAGACCTGAAGAAAGATGCTAACAAACAGGCTGTATTCTATCTTCATGAGTCTTCGATTATGGATCCAGGATTGACCTATCACAGTTTGAGAATGCCCAATGACCCACTTTCAGCCTTGTGTCAGCCGTCTAATCCCAAATTTATGGTCTATGCAACTGTAGGCAAGAGGGGGAACAAAAACAAAACCTAGAAAGCAAGATAGGGAGAAAAAGACTTACTGGTCATGCAATTTAAATAAATGCAACCAGGAAGCAACATAACAAGAAAGTTACATTTCCCCGTCTCAATAAGCAACCTATCATTATCAACTATGAATCTAACATGATCTAAAGTTGGGCAAAGCAAGGCCCAGAATAAGAATTGAGGTGATAGGCCAATAACCTCATATATACTTTGGCTTTTGTCTTTATTGAATCATAGTGTGACATGCAAAGATCTAGGCCGGAGCATAAAGCTATGCTGAAAGGACACAAAGATCTCTGTTAAGGTAATCATTTAAACCAGGTTGAGAAAAAAGCTAGAGATTTCATGTTGATAGTATCCCCATCCCTAATGATTATATCATTTTCCAAACTAATAGGGCAAGTTTTATATCTGATAGTGATAAAAAATTTTATAGTTGTCTTTATTTTTCAAAAATAATGTCTATCTTTATGACGATCTATGTTCCTTGTTTCTGAAGATTGTGCATGGGCATTTATGTAACGATTCAATGTAGTATATTGGTTTGGAGTTTGGACCAAAGAAGAAATGATACACTTGTCAAGGTTTGGAGAATTTCTTTGAATCCTTACCTAGACAAGTGTTCTTGATTAAGATGAATGAGTTTAGAACGGGCATTAGTAGACATAAAGCTTGGAATAAGCCTTGCAGCTGCCAAACGGCCTTTTTTGGATGGAGGTGTAATCTAGGAATACTTATGCCTGTCATACTCACTTATTACATGCATGACTATTCCCGAGGGAGCTGTCATAAGCTCTTCCTTAGCATAAAGGCACATCTATACTTTCTACGTTTTTATGGACAAAAAGGGTCATCATTCAAAAGACTCCAAAAAAGTACGTTTATGGACAAAAAGGCGCATAGAATTTTTGTATTAGACTTCTCAAAGAAAAGCACGTCACTGTATACAAAGTGGCATTTAAGATTAGCATATGGTGCATGTGAAAGCATTCTAAGCACAGTATGGATTGAGACTTCAGTAAATTATGTCAAGGCTCTAAGGTGCTGACCCTCTAACACCCACATGCCTAGATAGAACTTCTCTTTAACTCTCATCTTTTGTTCAAAAACTTAATTAGTTTTAGCCATTGGATAGTTATGCAAGTATAGTTCTTCAAAGTCAACTACATAAGAATGGGAATTGTGCATGAATGATAGTAAAGAGGAAAAGATAAGGAAGATCTATCTTTTTAATAATAGCAACATCAAAGAGGCAACATTCCTCTAAATCCTGTAATCTGAGGTGGCTTATGTTTACCTATACAAATTGCACACGTGTTAACTAAACCTCTTCACCAAGCTTTGTAGTTTGTGGCTTACTTTCTTTTCTTTCAGTCACTTTCTAGTTCTTCATTTCACAGGCACTGATCACAAATTTTACCAAGAAGAAATATCGGAAGTTTGAAAGCTATCACAAAAATAAAGCCCGCATGATTAAACCACATATAAACAATCACCGACCATTGAATAACCAGTCAACCTCAATTTTATCTTTTGAATATTAGAAACAAAAAAAAGAAAATGAATTAGGAAGTAAAGCACAGAAGCTTCTGGGATTGGACTTCATTTAACTAAAATGCACAGGCATTCCTATATTCCATATGATTTTGTTAAATGAATTTGTGGGACTTGGTGGCATACCTGGCCTCTCTTGCAGTTGAAGTATGTTTCCCTTAGGCCTACACATTCACTAGATATGGAAGGCACCTTCTCGCCTGCACATTCCCTGTATGGCCGCTTCTCAACCTAAACAAGCGCAAAAGCAGCTAAGGATATATCCATAGGTTTCACCACATCAAAAGAAGAGACATAAAAGTGAACTAATATTAAAAACAAAATACAGAGCCGAACAAGCAAACCAGAATCACTAATATAATAGCTATTTCATGTTGACAAAGCCATTTCAGTGCATCCAGTATTATAGCTGAAGGTTTTAAAGAAAAATCATGTTCGTCAAAATATTGACAATACATTCAGTTTTTGAAAAGGATAAATAAGAATTTACATATCATCTGTCATATTTTATAATGGCAACACTTGTTGTTCATGACAGCTTCATGTGTCCATGTGTTCAGTTTCAGATCTAGAGGCATCAATGGAGGCTGATAACCTGCTAAACCAACCTGAAACATAGGGTTTGGGAATGAAATCTAAACCAAATAAGTTATTGGGCTGGGTTTGGATTCCAAAATAAGACTGGAAGGTTTATTGGACTATGTTTGGGTTTAGGTACATTCATGCTCGAAAGCCCAAAACCCGACCTGATTACACACCTAGTCTTGAACACATAAAATTATAAATACATGTTTGTGCATGCATTGATCAATTTTTTTAATAATGAAAGAAAGAAAATCAAGTAAAGATAGTGAAACTGTAAGCCATCTTATTCTACCAAAATACTCTCCATGCTATTTGTGGAAGTCTTTTTACAATACAATTGGTGTATAATATTTATACTAAGCTTGATTATTGTAGGATCCATTTCATTCTTTATGTCTTTTAGTTGCACAAATGTTTAGGTAATAAAAGTAGTAGTTAAATAGATACCCTTCTCAAATATAATTTTTATATTTTTACAACATTATTTTCATGTGTGTGGTTCATGAGGTAGCTAGTATTTTGGAGGCATTGAATAATATTAAAAAACAGTCCAAAAGTATAGCAGTTAAATACCCACTTTAGACCTGGCCTTTTTTGGGTCTAATATTTCATATGAGTATAGAGTTTTAACTGATTTTGATTTTGGATCTAACAAAAATATTTTTGGATTTGGGTATAGATATGGCCAAATCCAGCCCACCGCCAACACCACTATTCAAATCCCTTATTTTTGGGCCACCCTTACTCATAATAAAATAGAAATATGCTACAAATGAACAACCAAAAAAGCTCTACTTTCCTATGCTTGGATCTGATCACCTCTCACACCCTTGAATCCACACAGTTCACGAATGCCAAAGATGAAAAAGTGAAAAAGGTGGGATGGCTTCAGGATCCTGTGGATCCAAGGATGAGGAAAGTGACTAAATTCTGGATTTGGCTACATTCGAATATAGTCAAGTACATGAAACTAATGCACCATTAGTGTTGTGTGTTACCATGGAGGCGAGTTGTGTAGTCAAAGGGAGGCATGCTCATCCACGTGAGATAAAATGCAGATATCAGCTAATATTCTTCATACAGGATTACATCCATAACTGAACAAACGTCAAATTAATGGTGAAATGTCTAAATTGAAAATCTATATCATTGGTCATTATCTATGGTATGTTTTAAAAGCAAACTAAAAGCCAAAATCTAAATTTTCTGAAAATTTCATACTTGTCATAAAATGGTTCCAAAAAGACAGTTTTTATGGCATGATACGATGTTTTTATCTGATCTGTGATGTAGAAGCATATCAATCAGTTGAATTTTGGTTAGTATGCATTTTAGATGTTTAGATTAAAATCAGTAGTTTGAATTCTGTATTTATATGGGATAAAAAAGTTTACCTCATGAACTCCATTTGTAACATTTGGTCAGTTTCCATTTGATGCAAGGTAAGAGAACTCCATTCACAACTTTTAGGTTTAGATATATGAAATATTATAGGTCGTTTCAACAGTGGGGAACTTTAAAGGCCTGTCATTAAGCTTGCAATGGTAGAACTGATACTTCAATTCTTTCAATTGCACTGAAAAAAAAACTAACTTGAGAGAGAGATCTTAATGTCTTAGATGCTTTAGAAGTATGCAATTGCCTATTTTTCTCTATACTTGCCCCTCCAGATGAATCATCTAATTGAATAAATGCCATAGCAATAATATCATAAGAAAAAATAATTCCAAGAAATGCAAAATAATTAAAAAAAAACCAAAAGTTGTTATTTATCAAGAAATATGGATCATATCTCGGCTCAGGCTGTGAATTGTATTTGCAATAGACATTTCTGACAGCAAGCACTTTTTATACAGAATTTATAAGTTCTGATTAGTTACCATGATCGGGTTGGTTATCAGGTTATCAAATACCATGTACAACCATATCTAACATTACAATAGGTTGACTCAAACTCTCCAATTGAGCTCCCTCCCATAACCTTATTATGATCCCATTAACTATCTTTAGCTATTTCCCACCCTGAACCTCACATGACACCCCAAGATAGTGCAAAAGTGCAAGGAAAAAAGTTTGGATTCAAAACTTTACGATTCCTTTATAACATGTAACTCTTCTCACCATTGTCCGCAGTTCCTCAGCCACCGAATGAACTAAAATCATTTGTCTGAATCATTTCATCAATCTCTCTTAGTATTATACTTAAAATCATTAGTGGATTACACAGACACCATCCACCAAAGGTCCTAGCAGCTTCAATGAGAGTAAGGTAAATCAAGGAATTCGGCATTGAATTATTTATCAAGGACACCTATCTAAACATTTCAATATCATTAACATACTACAAAAGATCAATGCAGCACTTAGAAACTGAAGTACGTGCCAACCTTTTCCTCAGGCACATTTTATCAGACACTTGTAGTACAACAATTGAACGGGAAAATATGGCACAAGCCAGTCCTTTTTCAGTAATTGAAAAACTCTCTCATTGCTGACATGAGCTGATAAATTCGCAACCCACTTAATAAATTAGTTTGGTGAGCCCGACGTGAAAGGTTTGAATTCCCCACTCCATGTAAATTATTCCACCAAGAAATGGTTTATTGGACCTTATCAGCAGAGAAGGCAAGCGAGATTGACATCTCCCAATAAAATTTACTGTGTTATAGATTCCTCCAAGTCATTCAAGGATATAGCCTCTCAAAACGCATTACAAAACATTTAACAAAGAAGAAAAGCGGAGGCGAAACGATTATAGCATTGATACCTTAACACAGTCGGATTCGCTGAGGCATTTGACGAGCTCCATGGCCAAGCCCTTGCACGACTTGGACATTTTTATGCACTTAGTTTCAGTTCTTCTCCTTCTTCTTCTCGGAACCAAAGACTGACATCAGAGAGAAAAGAAAGCAAGACGCCAAACTAGACGAGGCGTTTCATTCGGCGATCAACGCCGAAATCCGTACATAAACGAGCCCAACGGGACCCAGCCAAGGTCGGCTCCGGCTTGGCTCGAATAGCTCGCTCCTGGTCACCAAAGTTCACGTCCTCTCCGAACTAATGAGTTTTAAAAAATCATAATTTTTATTTTTTATAAATTATTAATAATTGGATAATTTTTATATCCAATAACTTATGTTCACGTCAACTAAGTCCATTTCTTTAAACAAAATTATTTTAGAATATTGCTGAAAAGAAAAATTGTTAAATTGTCAACAACGTTCAAAGGAATAAAGGACAGAAGCTAGACTCAAAAATTAAGCAGTTCAAGCATATACCAGTTTTCAGCTGTAATTTTTATTTTTATTGCTGCTTAAGATTTTATCATAAGTAAGAATCTCTTGGCATTTATAACTTAATAATAATAATATTTTTTATTAATTTTAATAGCTTTACTTTAGGTAGTGTTTGAAATAGGATATTTCCTCTTATTCCCAAAAGTCATAACTATGAAGAATAGTTGTGAATAAAGTTAATCAAAAAATAATCCATGGTTAACGGTAAATCATGAATTATCCCTTCAATTTATTTTCTAGAAAATACAAGAATAATTGATTATCCTTCAAATAAGAGTAAAAAAAAAAATTAACATATAAATTTACCTTTTGCATTTGACTTGGATATCCCTAGGAATAGTCGAGGGATAAACTCTATCCCATACATTTATTCAGAAATAATATTTTTTCTATCAAACACTGCCTTAGTATTTTAAACTCTTTCCAAACCAAACACATGCAAAGCCAAAGTTTTCAAGTTAGAAATGTTCTTCGAAATGGGCTGTCAAACCAAGAGTATCAATGGTGTCTCAATGGAGTTGAATATTCTTGCCTTAGGGAATCATGGAGACCAAGTAATTGGAGAGCCTCAAGTCTGTTACAATCTGAATCTTGAGCTCAGTACAAGTACTAAAGCATTAATTTCATGAAATGAATCATTTCTTTGATTGTCTACATGATATTGGACCGAATCAAAGTGGAGGATGATTACTTCCCAGTTATTCTATTACATTTATAAGATAAAACTCAAGAAAATTTAACACCAAAAATATTCTTTTTATGTTTTATTTGTGCATTATAATCCGTCTTTATTGTCACCATGGGCCCTGCCTTGGTTGTGACTACGTTTAAACCTTGCCAACTCGTGGGTTGATAGGGAGCAATCAACTTGGTGGTCGTCTTCCCGAGGATGGCTGCCCTCCCTCGGACGCGGTACTGACCCGGTGCTCTCTATTTCAAGAGCTGTTCAGCTGTGGGTTTATATTTTTTTTGGTTGTTGCTTTTGTCATCATAACTTCGATTCATTTTCAATGTTATAATTTTGTTCTTTGATGTAGAAATACTTGTTCTTTGACATGAAAAAGTAGTTCACTGATGCACAGAGAAAAAAAATCAGTGCAGACACTCATGCACTTGACCCTACTTGGATCCGAGATCTTCATCTCCTAATCCAGCTCCTGCACTAAAATTTATCAACGTCATCTATCATTTCAAGGTCCTCCATCTGTTCAGACTTATGGCAGAGTATTCCATCAGATGCTCCAGCAGCTAGTCTTCTACAATGGCTCATCCTATGTCCACAGAGTCCAAGGCAGGTATTGCCAGGAATTGTCAGGTCCTGCATGGCTTGATGTCATGAGGGAAGAATTTTCTGCCTGACATGCTAATCATGCTTGGGAGCTGGTTCCCCATACCTCCTCCATGAATGTTGTTGTTTCAAAATAGGTCTTGAAAACTAAGCTCAAATCTTATGGCGCTGTAGATAATCTTAAGGCCCGATTAGTCGCTAAGGGTTTTCGTGAGAAGAATCAGTCAGGGGAGCTAGATCCAAAGTTTTAAATCTTGCGGTCTCACGAAACGTTCCACTGGGATCTAAAACTATTGATAAATCTAACAACCTACTGCTAATATTTTTACATTGTTTATTAGAGTAAGGTGAAAAAATATCCATGGTGTTCTACACAGTTTCTTTAGAAAGTATTAGGAACATCATTACTGTTCAATCATGTCTGTTGACATAGTCTCTTTGATCACATACTGTGTAGGATGATGAGGTTGTTTTTAAGGGAAGATTATGGAACACATACATGTTGTATGAACTACTGTTTCAAGCTTCACATGCTCAATACCCTGTATATACTCCTATGCTTTGCAAGATCATGTTTTGATTCATTCAATATGGTGCTTGCATTTTTGCAGCTCATTGTATTTTTCTACCTTAAAATGCCTACCAAACCTTGTTTCATAGTTGCTTTGAAGGTTTTAAATTCCCCATTCTAGATTTCTATGTATATTACTAACTGTTCTTCTTGGCAACTCTTTTGTATGAAGAAAATGTCAACAGTCATTAAAAATAAAGAGTGATAATCTCTTCCTTTTCTGAAGCAATAATAATTAACTGAAATGAATTTGCGCATATCTTGTTGAAAAAGATTCAGATGGTTGGACTAAATCACAATTTTGTTAGTGTGAAAGTGAGGAACTACACATATTCTTTTAGTGTATTAGCTCAATATGGTTACTTTCTGAACTAACTAAAATAGTGAGGCTGTGAGATGATATCAGAAGTTCACATGGTGCTTTCAGAGTGGCTTGAATACCACCTCAGTAACCAGGACTATTCGTCCATGCAATTGATGGTCACAGATAATTATATTTGTTAATGGGGCTCATTTTATGCATCAACTGATTGATCATTTCTTGTTCTCACTTACATATAATTTATAACTTTTGGAATGACTGCAGGTTTTCATTCACAATAAATTTCCCAGTTCTCTTTTTTTTTTTTTTCTGGTATCGCTTTGCACCTGCTCCTGTACCATGCCAAACAGCAATTTAATCTATGTTCCTAATTCTTAAGCAAACCTGTACCCTTTAATGCAGTTTTCTTTTAGTAGTCTCTGTTTCAATTTCATCAATACCAAGCTGTTTAGTTTCTCATTTGACTGTAAATAAGTGGCTAACAAATTATGGATAGAGCTAGAGGTTTCTGAAGAAGAAGATAAATACTGAGCTCAAGCTGTTTTTGAACGCATGCAACTTGATGACCACCTGGTATGAACAACTTGGAACCAATGAATCTTTATGAAATTACATGCAATTGTAAGAAGATGATACTTCTTTTGAAAAAAATTTATGCATAGATATCTATCCATTTTAATATTTTACTTGAGCAAGCTCAAGTGGGCGAAAATGGGTGGATCAGGAAAAAGACAACTCACCACCTTCAAAGACTAGAAAGGGACGTGTGTTTTTCTTCCCTGCTGTAGGTCATCATAAAGGAAGAAATGGGTGGGTCAGGATACAACTCCCCACAACCATGCCACTTGAGTTTTAATCTAGAATGCTCAAAATGCTTCCACATACTTGTCCCAAAACTCAAGGTTATGGTTCATGGCTAGTTTGTTGAACTCTCAAACACAAACAACTTTAGGTTGCTCCTTGATCAGGGTTTTGAGACAAAATTATCTTCATCGGCCCTAACGATAAAACAAGATATAACTTTAAACTAAGAAGAAAAAAAAAAAACTTTGTATTATCTGTAGGGGATTTCTATTATTCCTTCAACTTAGATTTGCTTTTGCCATGTATGTATGTATAATGATGCCCCTACTATCTAAATATCATTATTTAGTGGAGCATATATAATGAAAAAAAATGACATTTTAGAGTGTTCAGTTAGATATATTTTAAAGGGATCGCACATGAGCTCATGATTCACAAAATTGGGATCTAAACTACAGGTCATGATGTGCATCATTTAAAAAGGACAAAAAATGTATGTATGTATGTACTTACAAACCTATTATCAGAAAACCATTATTCAGTGGAGCATTTTTTTTTTTTTAATGCATTTGTCAAGTCTTTAGCGAGATATATTTTGATGGGATCCCACATGAACACACCCTTCGAGCAAACATGAAGCCATGCATATATCCAAATCTCATCAAATGAAACACATGGATCACTAAAATTGGGAATCTAAACTACCAGTCATGATTTGAAACATTTGAAAATAACAAAAACAATCCAAAGCCAAATGTTTTGGTGCTCTCCTTTATGCATCAAATGTTTAGAAAATATATGTTTTGACAAGAAATGATTCTCTTTTTCAGTGTTGATTTGGAATTATCCAGATTGTCCAATTTGTTTCTGCTTAATGCATAATCAGAAACCTCCAAAAACTGTTGGTTTTGGGTTTTGGGCATTTAAAATGTCATAGAGCTTGATCAATTAAGATGATAAACCATAGACCCATTTCTTTGGTAGGACTTCATAGATTCATTAATGAGAAACAATGAGTAATATATGAACATGATATAATGTTAAACACCTGCAAAACACTGAGACATTAATTTAAAGGGGCGGAGGACCTGTCTACAGAATTAAAAACTAAATTAGCTGTCCAGAAATGCAGATTCATGCCATAGATATAGCTTAGTGAAGCTCCATTCCTAGGCATGTAATCAGCCATGTCATTATAATCCCCGGAGATGTAATGTACTCAAAACATTTTGCTACAAATGTTGTATCATCGCTTGAATATAACAATTTTTAAATGGATGAGGCTTCTTGTTTAAATTCAATGTATTATATACATGTGCATTGAATATATTCGTGCATTTTCACTCGAAAAAACCTGTTTTGGTTAATATTTATAAGTTTTGACAAGGTTGTGGCACATTCCATGCCATTGAATAGATGTGTATGATGGTTTCCACTTAGGTCCATTGAAACTGAAACTAAAGTAGAGCAATGCTATGGCAAAACAATTTCAGAATTCCTCATCATTAATGTCCATTTCCCTGATGCAAATCCTGTCCAGGCAAGCATGAGGCTCTTCATCTCTGATGTGGATCATGTAGGTCCTACTGTGGTTTAGTTGCGAGGATTCATCAATTTGCAATGGTGTACATTGTCACAAAAAAGTAGATATCATATTATGTGTACTAGCACCAACTGATATAGGCATATAATAGTGCGTTGTCATCGACATCTGAACAACTGTTATGAATTGAGTGGAATTTTCTATACAAAGGAAATCCATCCCTACCTTCTCTTCCCACCACTTAGTTGATCTTCATTAACTACCTCTTATCATGCACTAAAGAGCCTTGCATTTCCCTCATACTTAGATGCTGATGTAGTCTTAACATTTTCTCCACTTCTTGCTTGCCGGCTGCCCATCATACTTTGATACTATCCTGTCAAGAATGAGAAAATGCGGTGTCCAATCCGCAAACGAGGAGAGGTACAAGAGGCCCTTCATCTCATCTACTGTACTTGTTGTGAGCTGCGGCTTGACCTTGAAAATGACAAGGTAAACCTGGACTTCCTGCGAGATCGATTGATTGAAGTAAACATAGAGCATTTTGACTGCTCTAATCTGACTGCTCTGTACATCCAATGCCAAGCATGCAACACTTTTGAAATTGTACTATAACTCATCAATACCAAAGTGAAGAGTTCACCAAGCAGGGCAGAGAAGGCAAGCAGCACGCACCAACTTAATGAAGGAAGAATGAAATTGCCTATATTATTCAGTGCTTCTAATTGTACATTATAAATGAAAAGCACTTATATTTTAAAATTAAGATCAGTGGAAGTTTCCTTCTTAATGTTTTTTTTTGATACACAGCTTAATAGGTATCTAAATCCTATAGGTTGCTCTTCTTTTCATTTGCTGTTGATCATGCACCTCATTTATTGAGTGTGATGACGCTCGATCACTGGTCCTGAATGTTGGAAGGAGGCAGATTGATTAACGGATCCTTGTCTTGCCGGGCTACCTGCAAAAAGTCCCAGGACCAGAGGGATGCTCTGATGGGGATCCTTCGACGCTCAAGTTAGCAACCGAGGTCACAGCTGAGGAATCGAATGAGCTCCTTTTTAGATGAAAAGAGCCCCTAGGGAGGAGGAATTCCTCTCTGGGTTTTGGGATAGCAATCCTCTGAGTTCTTTTTCTCGTACCTGATTATCGAGTGAATTCACCTTTTTATAGGGGGTTGACACTTGCATGACCATGTGGGATTCCGTGAAAAAGGAATGTCCGCGGAGTTCTTAGGGGTTGCGTGAATCTAGGCTGGTGGTGGGTCCTGTCCCATCGGAGAGGGAAAAAACGACGGTTGGTGGGCTACGTCTCATCAGCCAGTGGGACTATCAGGTAGTTGGGTCCAGTCCCATCAGTGGCGTGGCCAGTGGATGGTTGGATTTGGCATTGTCAGGTGGCGCGGATTAGAAAGGTGGTGGCCTGAACCGCCAGGACTGTACTGGGGCTGACCTGGAGAAATTGGGGGTGCCTCGACCCTTCCGAGGGCGTCGAGGCTGAGCTGGGCCGGCCAGGGATGGTCGGGGCCAACCCTACCGACCAGGAGGTGCCGGGGCGGGGCTGACCAAGAATGTTCGGGACCGACTCGGTGGGCTCGGAGACGCCGGGGCCGAGCGGGGCCGACCAGGAATGGTCGGGACCGACTCGGCGGGATCGAAGACGCCGGGGCCGATCGGGCCTGACCAGGAATGGTCGGGGCCGATCCGGTGGGCTTGGAGATGTCGGGGCCGATCGGGGCCGACCAGGAATGGTCGGGGCCGACTCAGCGGGCTAGGAGACGCCGAGGACCGATCGGGGCCGACCAAGAATGGTTGGGGCCGACTGGCGGACTTGGAGACGCCGGGGGCCGATCGGGGCCGACCAGGAATGGTCGGGGCCGACTCGGCGGGCTTGGAGATGCTGGGGCCGATCGGGGCCGACCAGGAATGGTCGGAGCCGACTCGGCGGGCTGCGCTAGTATTTTACCGAAGTTGCCCTTGTGGCTGTACCAGCCACATCAGATGCCCCCCCCCCCACCTCTGAGCACTAAGGACCACGTGCCTACAGTCCTATGGGCGAAAGGGGCGCAAAAATTCAAAAAATGATTGCCTCCTTAGTGCGCTTTCAATGACTTGATGAGCTGACGCTTCGTCCCAAGGCAGTGTCGCTTCGAAGATCTCCCGCAATCATGCAGTAAGTGGGGGCTGACATTAGCGCCGGATGCTCCAGAGAGAAAGTTCATTGGGGAATGGAAAAAGGCAAGGGTCATCATTGCTTCTCCACTTTCTATGCTCCGCGATTGGTCGGGGATCACGCTCCTTGGGACGAATCGAGGTGGCACATCTCAGGCGCAGGCGAAATTTCTGGCTGACAGCCCGTGGCGCAATAGAGGTACACCCCATGGTGGGATCTTGAGCGTCGTTGGTTGGAGATGGAGGGTATAAAAGCATTTCAAGAGCCTGGGGAAACTTTTACGCTGCTATTGCTTTCTTCCACCTTCTTCTTCCCTGAGCTCTTCTGCGACCTGAGTCCTTCTAACTCTCAGGTTAGTTTCATCCTTTACCTCACCCATGGACCGTCGTGCCGTCAAGGAGGGTAAGAGACCCGTAGAAGAGTCTTTCCATTCTAGTAGTGAAAATCGGGTCCCTTTAGCCAACCAAATGCCTCGGCCGGTGGGTAGCATCACCATCCGCAATCGATCGAGTGCGATAGGACCTCCATCCACCTCAGGCTCCCCTATTAGGGCGGTTCCTGTGTCCTCCCGCCGTCTGGCACTTCCTCCGGCGGTGAGTTCTGATCCAGCAGGCCCAGCGGGGGTGGCCTCAACCATGACCCCTGCGGATGTAGAGGCCATTAGGGCTAGGTACCTGGTCCCTAATTTCATCGGCCTGTCCGTGCCGGGGCCCGAAGATAGGGTGACCTCTGACCTCCCTGGTCGGGTCGCTCTATATAAGGAGTTCTTCCGATGCAGACTACGCCTTCCTTTCCATCCTTTTTTCTAAACCTGTTAGATAGGTATAGGTTAGTGCCGGTGCAGTTGACTCCGAATTCAATTCAGATCATCTGCGCCTTCGTTATCCTTTGCTACTTCCAAGAGGCCCGGCCAGGGCTATCTTTGTTCCGAGCTTTCTATAAGCTCCGCCGTCAGGGTGAGGGGGCCTAGTGGGCATTTACCGCTAGCTAAGTAGAGCCTTCCCTTTAGGTCTCCGTCCAAAATTAGGGGATGAAAACCTCGATTCCTTTTTGCCCACGTCGAGGGGGTAAGGGCTGCCTGAAGGGAGCCAGACACTAGTCCCAATGACGATTCCGCCGTAAGGGATAGGGATAGGGAACTATTCACCCAATTGTCCAATTGCCAAATCCCCAGCTACAAGGAACTCCTGTCCGAGGAGAACCTGGTAGAGGCTGAGTTGGCCCTAGCGGCCAGTGAGCTTGATGTCTGACTTCTTCTGTCTCACCCCAGGATTTGCTGTACGCCGCTGCTAATGTTTGTCACCTTTTTGCTACAGCGATGAAGGTCTCTGCCAGCGATTTTGAGGCTGTCCTGAAGCAAAAGAGGCAGGCGGCCGGAGAGACGTCCAGGCCGGCGAAGAGGATTCGACGAAGGGAGCTGGCCAGGATGATTGAAGCCCTCACGGCCCCAGCGCCTACAGAAGAGCCGGCTGAGAAGAAGCCGGTCAGAGGAGTGGTCCCGGGATCGGCCGGGCTGAAATTGAAGAAGGAGATATTCCAGCCACCACTAAACCGACGGTGGTGGTTTTAGATGAGGAGGAGGCCCCCGCCGCCGTCGGTGCGCCCGAGGCGGGGCGGGTCACAATCGACATCAGCCCTCCGGCTGCCACAGAGCCGGAGATTGAGAATGCTCCCCTAACCGCCGGCGAGGGGGAGCCAGCCGCCAGGGAGCCCCGGGCTGGGGCGAGGCGGCCAAGAAGTGGGGAGGCGAGCCGGGGAGCTCATCCCGCCAACCGGCGCGTTGCCCGACCCGTCCCCAAGTTGAAGATCTGCAAGAGGGACAACGCGGCTGGTCCCCATAATTGGCTCAATGGCGGACACTGCACAAGCTGCCCGCCTTCTGTCAGGAGTTTGGACCATCGAGTTCGAAGAGGAGATGCGAGGATTAAGCCACTCCACACTCCTGGATATAGTAATGGTTGCTGTTGTCCAGGTAATTTTTGAGCTCTCCTCATTTCTTTTGATGTTTCCATTTCCTATGGCTAATGTGCTCCCTTTGCTACAGATGGCCAACGGCGCAATCGGCCTTCGCGAGGCGTTGGCCCATTCCTCAAATACAATTGCCAAGGCCATGGAGCGGGCCGACAAATATAAGAAAGAGAGCATGGCGCAGTCTCAAAGCCTTGCTCGTCTTCACCAAGAGGCCTCGGCCCGGGAGGAGAGTATGGCCGGCCGACTGAGGGAGGTGGAGGGCCGGGCCTCCGCAGCTGAGGCCAAGATGGAGCTGGCTTCTGAAAAGTTGAAGGCCGCCATGGCACAGAACGAGGAGTTGGCCCGACGGCTCCAACATGCCGAGGAGGAAGCTCGGGCCGCCGCAGAGAGGGCAGCTGCCGCGAAGAAGGCGGCAGTGGAGGCGGCCTCGGAGAAGGTCAGAGTAGTGGCCTGCGCTGATGAGGCCAGCACCCATGCTGAAGAGGCCGACAGTAGGGCTTGGGAGGCCGAGGCCAGGGCGCAGCGGGCTAAGGCCGAGGCGGAGCGGGCCGTCCCTAACTACAAGGCCTCGCTAGAGTTCAAGCAGGAAGTCATCGAGGCCGGCCTCGATGCTTATGTCCAAGGCTTCGAGATGTGCAAGGTTAAGGTATCTGCGGCCCTCAAGATCAACATCTCTGAACTTGATGACATCTGGCCTGGGGAGTCTGATGAGGAGCCAGCAGAGGAGTGGGACGAGAAGAAGCCCGGCCCAGGCGAACCTTGAGGATCCACCACCCATATTTCTTTTTCTTTGATTCATGTAGCCGGCCTTAGGCCAAATTTTGTACCTTCCTTCAATTGTTAATGAAGAAAAACTTTTTATCGAAATTTCTTTACTTTCTACTTCATCTATTCCTTCTTCCTTTGGGAAAAACGTCTTACTGCGCAACTAACGATTGAACGGGTCCCATACCTGTTGATAAAGGGGGGAGGGCTTTTCTCCTAAAATGTTTTCTCAACTTTAAACATTGCGCATATCGACAATGTTGTAGCCGAATTGCAGTTTTGGACTGGCCAAAGCATCTCCAGGATATAAGCCGGCTATGTGGAAGGTCACTTGAGATGCCTTATGATGTTGTAGACTGTTCGAAGGGGGACTCATCCGCGCATGAATCCTCTGAAGGCTTGGAATGATCCACATGCGACTTAGTGCTAAGATTAATCTTGAAGGCGCTGGAACTGACCAGAGATGGTCGGAGCTGACTCAGCCAATTTGGAGATGCCGAGGCTGAGTGGGGTTGACCAGGGGAGGCCTACAACGACTCGGTCAATATTGGAGATGCATGGGTCGGTCGGGGCCGAGCCGGCCGGCTCGGAGTCTGTGAGGGCCAAACAGGGCCCTTTAGAGCCATCTCGACCTTTGAAGCACCTCGGGGGTTTGTGTGCCGCCCGAGTGGCGACTCGATTGGGTACGGGCTGTTAGGGTTTTAACCGACTCGAGGGCACCGCCGTGCCGGGACCGAATGGTGTCCCGTTAGCCATCATGCCGACGAGCTCCTTTCGAACCACCTCGGAGGTTTGTGTGTCGCTCGAGTGGCGACTCGATCGATACCGGGCTGTTAGAGTCTTAACCTACTTGGGGGCACCGCCATGCCGGGGCCGAGTGGTGTCCCGTTAGCCGCGATGCCGGCGAGCTTCTTTCGAACTACCTCGGGGGTTTGCGTGTCGCCCGAGTGACGACTTGACCGGGTACGGGGCTGTTAGGGTCTTAATCGACTCGGAGGCACCGCCGTGCCGGGATCGAGTGGTGTCATGTTAGTCGCGATGCCGGCGAGCTCCTTTTGAATAACCTCGGGGGTTTGTGTGCCGCCCGAGTGGTGACTCGATTGGGTACGGGGCTGTTAGGGTCTTAACCAACTCGGAGCACCGCCGTGCCGGGGCTGAGTGGTGTCCTGTTAGCCGCAATGCTGGCGAGCTCCTTTCGAACCATCTCGGGGGTTTGTGTGCCTCCCGAGTGGTGACTCGACTGGGTACGAAGCTGTTAGGGTCTTAACCGACTCGGGGGCACCGCCGTGCCAGGGCCGAGTGGTGTCCCATTAGCCGCGATACCGGTGAGCTCCTTTTGAACCACCTCGGGGGTTTGCGTGTCGCCCGAGTAGTGACTCGATCGGGTATGGGGCTGTTAGGGTCTTAACCGACTTGGGGGCACTGCCGTGCCGGGACCGAGTGGTGTCCCATTAGCCGTGATGTCGGCGAGCTCTTTTCGAACCACTCGAGGGTTTGTGTACCGCCAGAGTGGAGACTCGATCGGGTACAGAGCTGTTAGGGTCTTAACCACTCGGGGGCACTGCCGTGCCGGGGCCAAGTGGTGACCCGTTAGCCGCAATGCCGGCGAGCTCCTTTTGCGAGATCTAGTCCTTGGATATAGGGAGAACAGGCTGTGACGTTGGAAGGGACCCCTTTATTACTTATATTCCAGGGGAATACATTATTGATAATATTGACGGAGGTTATCCGCATTCCAGGTACGCGGAATAGGTCTTCCGTCGAGCTCTTCTAGTTTGTATGCCCTCCGATGAAGTGTCTCGGTGACGCGATAAGGACCCTCCCAGTTGGGGGATAGCTTGCCCCCCTCCGTAGGCTTGGATACCTCAGCCTTCCTCAAGACCAAGTCTCCACGGTGAAAGACCTTGGGATGAACTCAGGCATTGTAGTACTTGGCCGCTCGCTGACGGAAGGTCGCCATGCGTAGCCTCGCCCGGTCATGTGCTTCGTCGATGAAGTCTAGATTAGCCTGTATCAGTGCGGAGTTGTTTTCCTTGTTGAAGGACTCCACGCACGGACTGGGCAGTCTGATCTCAACGGGAATGATGGCTTCAGATCCGAAGACGAGACTGAAGGGAGTCTCGCCCGTCGGGCCCTGAGGGTCGTATGGTAAGCCCATATCACACTGGGAGTTCCTCCACCCATCGACCCTTGGACCCATCTAGCCGGGTCCTGAGCCCTCTGAGAATGGTGCGGTTCATGACCTCGGCCTCTCCGTTGGTCTGGGGGTGGCCGACAGAGGTGAATCGGTGATGAATGCCTAGCTCATCATAGAAAGTCTTAAATGCTTCATTGTTGAATTGTCGGCCATTGTCTGTGACGAGGGTATGGGGTAGGCCAAAACGGCATATGATCGACTTCAGAAGAAGGCTTTGGCCTTACTTTCAGTGATCTTAGCCAGCGCCTCGACCTCGACCCATTTGGTAAAGTAGTCGATGGCGACTAGCAAGAATCTCGCTGCCCTGAAGCTGGGGGGAATGGCCCGAGGATGTCCATTCCCCATTGAGCGAAAGGCCAGGGAGCCGAGAGCGGGTTCAGCGGGGTGGACGGTTGATGCTGGATGTGCGCGTGGCGCTGACAACCATCGCACTTCTGAACTAGTTTGGCTACATCCTCCTTCATAGTGAGCCAGAAGTATCCCTGGCAGAGAGCCTTCTAGGCTAGGACCTGCCCCCCAGATGATTCCCACAGATGCCTTCGTAGATTTCTCTGAGGATGTAGTCGGCGTGGCAGGTCCTACACACTTGAGCAGGGGGTAGGAGAACGACCTTCTGTATAGATGCCCGTCCAGGAGGACGAATTTGGAGGCCCTCCACTTGAGTAGCCTGGCTTTGTTGCGATCGTCAGGGAGAGTGCCATCAGTGAGATAGCGGACGTAGGCATCCATCCATGTGGGCTCTTGGGTGAGCGGGAGGACTTCCTCACCGTCCTCTACGCTGGGCCTTTCTAAGTATTCGATGTAAGCGTCCCTTGCCATGCCGTCGGCAGAGGTAGCCAGACGAGAAAGGATGTCGGCCTAGGTGTTCTCACTCCGGGGAATGTAACTGATACTGAAGTAAGCTAAGGGGGAGATCAAGAGCCGAACCTTGGCCAAGTACCGAGTCATAACAGGGTCACGCGCCTCGTACTCTCCGTTGATTTGTCCGGAGACGAGTTGCGAGTCTATGAAAGCCCTGAGACGCCTTATTCCGAACTCCTGGGCTAGCCTTAATCCGGCCAGTAGGGCTTCGTACTCAGCTTGATTATTGGTGGCTTCGAATAGAAACCGCAGGACGCATTCTGTCCTCTCACCGCTCGGCCCGGCGAGAATAAGGCCGGCGCCGCTTCCCTGAGAGTTTGACGCGTCATCCACATGAAGGATCTAAGTTTCTCCATCGCCGCTTGGTTCGGGCCCGTGCTGTTCCTTGGTAACTTCCTCAACCGCCTCATCCACCCAAGTGCACTCAACCAGGAAGTCGGCTAAAACTTGGGACTTCAGAGCCGGTCGCGCCTAGAAGAGAGGTCGAACTCTCCTAGCTTGATGGCCCATTTGGCGAGTCGGCCTGAGGTATCCGACTGGGACAGGATGGCTGGAGGGGCTGGTCCGTGAGCACCACGATGGGATGGGCTTGAAAGTATGGGCGGAGATGTCGAGTGAAGACTATCAGGGTAAGATAACTTTCTCTGTCTTGGAGTACCTAACTTCTGCATCATGGAGGACCTTGCTCACATAATAGACGGGTCTCTAGGTCCCGTCAGTGTCGAGATGCACCAAGACCAAACTAACGGCCTCCGGAGAAGCGGCAAGGTATAGGAAAAGGCTTTCCCCATCCCTTGGCTTAGACAGGAGCGGCGGGGAGGACAGAAATGCCTTCAACCCATCGAAGGCTCTCTGGCAGTCATCTGTCCACTCGAAGCTGTTCACCTTCCGCAGGGCCTTGAAGAAGGGTAAACACCTCTCGGCCGATTTGGAGAGGAAACGACTCAGAGCCGCCACTCTTCCCGTTAGTCGTTGCACTTCCTTCTTGCTGGACGGTGGCCTCATGTCAAGGATGGCGCTGATCTTCTCTGGGTTTGCCTCGATTCCCTGCTGGGTCACCATAAAACCCAGGAACATGCCCGCCGTGACCCCGAAAGCACATTTCTTGGGGTTCAGCTTGACTTGGAAACGGCGGAGGTTGTTGAAAGTTTTATCTAAGTCGGAGACGTGATTGGAGGCGCGGGTGCTCTTTGTCAGCATGTCATCCATATAGACCTCCATATTCTGGCCTAGCTGATCTTGGAACACCTTGTTCATTAACCTCTGGTAGGTTGCCCCCACATTCTTGAGGCCAAAAGGCATCACCTTGTAGCAATAAATGCCTTTCTCCATCACAAAGGATGTGTGCTCCTCATCATTGGGATCCATTCTTATCTGATTATATCCGGAGAAGGCATCCATAAAACTGAGGAGCTCGTGCCCGAAGGTGGAATCCACCAGCTGATCTATCCTTGGCAGGGAAAACTGTCTTTTGGACATGCCTTGTTAAGGTCGGTGAAGTAGATACAAATTCTCCAGCTCCCGCTTTCCTTTCGCACCATGACCACATTAGCCAGCCAACTAGGGTAATGTGCCTTCCGGATGTGGCCGGCACTGAGCAGTTTGTTGACTTCTTCATCGATAGCCTTTTGTCGGTTGGGAGCGAAGCTTCTCTTCCTTTGGCAGATTGGACGGTGCCTTGGGTCAATGTTGAGCTTGTGGGTGATCACCTCTGGAGGGATGCCGGGCATGTCAGATGCCGACCAAGCGAAAACGTCCGAGTTAGCCCGCAGGAAGGTTAGGAGGCGCTTCCGGTCCTCCGGGGAAAGGAGTCCGCCGACACGCACGGTCTTCGCCGGGTCATCTCCAAGAGGGAAAGTTAGGAGGTGCTCGGCTGGTTCTTCTCCCTTACTGGAATCTATGGGATAAGCGCTTCTAAAGTTGATTCAGCTTCAAAGGACTTGACGCTGTGTGATAACAAGGCAGGACTGGGCTGGTTTCGCCATGCATCTCTCCAACTCCTTCACCAGTGGGGAACTGCACCAGTAAACGCCGGTGAGATAACTGCATCCAAAAGATTGGGGCCCGGATGCTCGAGAATGGCATTGTACGCCAAGGGGACATGTACAACTAAGAACTTCATAATCACTGTGCTTTGGCGTGGTGGTGTTTCGGCCATCACGGGCAAACATATCTCGCCCTCGAACTTTACTGAATTCCCTGTGAACCTGACTAAGGGAGCCACCACAGGTCGAAGGGAGTCAAGAGATAATCCCATCCGAACAAATGCATCGTAGGTAAGGATGTCAGCTGAGCTGCCACTATCAACCAATATCCTCTTTACAGGTGCTTGGCAATCATCATAGAGACAACGATGCCTTCATTGTTTACATTTTCAACGACAGCAGACTCCCCCCCAGAAATTACATTATTTGGCGCCTCCTCCCCCTCGGGCATTTGGATGAAGGAGCTGCTCCCCAGGACACCATCCCAACCGTCCGCTCCGTGGGAGTGTTATCAACCGTGGCTTGAATAGGCGGAGGCCCCATGAGGGTCGGCAATGGCTGTGGCGCCTTTTGGATATACTTGCTAAGGTAGCCTCGCTGGATGAGTTTCTCTATGGCCCGCTTCAAACTGAAGCAACTGTCGGTGTCGTGGCCGTAATCCCGATGGAACTAGCAATAACGGCTCTTGTCATGGGGAGAACCTTTCTTCATAGGAGGAGGGCGCTGGAGATAAGGCTCGCCCTCGATCTCCATAAGGATGTGAGATCGAGGGGTGAGAAGGGGTGTGAGCTTTTCTCGTCAGGAACGGGGCTTCGACGCCTGTTGTCGGATCGGCAAGGCGGGTCGGACCGCCGGTGTCGAGGGGGTCCATTCAGCTCGGGGCGAGCGGGCTTGTGGCTGGAGCTCCTCGAGGATTCTCGGCGGGTGAAGTCAGCTTCATCCGCACGGATGTACTTCTGAGCCCGGAGAAGGAGGTCGGAGTAGGAACTCGGGGCTTCTTGTCCAAGGAAAAGGTGAAGCGGGACGGAGGAATCCCCGCTTCAGCGCTAGCATTGCCACCGCATCATCCAGATAGTAAACTTCGAGGGTGGCAGCCTTAAATCGGGAAACAAAGTCCCGTAGCGACCCCCTCCTTTGGCGCACGGAGAAGAGACTGTCCGCCACTCTTGGAATCCGCCAGCAGGCATCGAAATGTATCAAGAAGGCCCTCTCCAGCTCTCGAAAGGAGTCGATGCTGTGAGGGGACAGGCGCGAGTGCCACGCGCGAGCGGCCTTCCGTAGAGTGGCGGGGAAGGTTTTGCAGAGAAGGGCATCCGAAAAGCCTTGTACTCGTCCAGGCGCTCCTTCGCCTGGTGGCTGATTGTCGGGGCCCTCCGAGATGGCTCGGAGGAAGAAGAAGAGGAAGAAAAAGAAGGAGAAGGACGCGGAGCCGGGACTTCCGCTTTGGCTCCTCCTAACGATGCGGCTTGGAGGAAATTTGCTGGGGCCACAATTGGGGGACCGTGGCCGGTTGGGGGGCTCACGGCGAGACTTCCTAGGGGAGACCTGCCTCCTAGGGGAAACCTGACGACGACCGGGTTCCCGCTGAGGAGGGCCTCCCCCAGCTGACTGCTGACTGGCGGGGGAGCAGTCTGGTGCTGGGTGGCCACGGACTGTTGCTACTGGAGTCCATGGACCATAGCGGTGAGGGTTTGGACTTGTTGGGTGAGATTCGCTAGCTGCTCCGTAGTTTGGACAGCTGCATCTGGTGGTGGACGGGTGATGGGAAGATCGGTAGCAGGGGGATTGGCCTCCTGCTACCTAACTGGTGGGGGAAGCCGCTAGACAGCTGATGGAAGCGTCCTGAGCTCGCATCACCATCATGGCTTGAAGAAGAGGAGAGGGGGGAGCAAAAGTTTTCCAATATGTAACACAGGGAACCCTGAGCCCCCCTATCTGGCGCGCCAATATGATGACGCTTGATCACTGGCCCTGAACATCGGGAGAAGGAGGCAGATTGATTAACGGATCTTGTCTTGCCGGGCTACCTGCAAAAGTCCCAGACCGGATGGATGCTTCGGTGGGGACCCTCCGACGCTCAAGTTAGCAACCGAGGTCACAGCTGAGGAATCGAATGAGCTCCTTTTTAGATGAAAAGAGGCCCTAGGGAGGAAGAATTCCTCTCTGGGTATTGGGATAGCAATCCTCTAAGTTCTTTTTCTCATACATGATTATTGAGTGAATTCACCTTTTTATAGGGGGTTGACACTTGAGACCACGTGGGATTCCGTGAAAAATGAATGTTCGTGGAGTTCTTGGGGGTTGCGTGAATCTAGGCTGGTTGGTGGGTCCTGTCCCATCGGAGAGAAAAAAATGACGATTGGTGGGCTACGTCCCATCAGCCAGTGGGGCTATCAGGTAGTTGGGTCCAGTCCCATCAGCGGTGTGGCCAGTGGGTTGTTGGATTGGCGTTGTCAGGTGGCGCGGATCAGAAAGGTGGCGGCCTGAACACCAGGACTATACTGGGGCTAACCTGGAGAAATTGGGGGCACCTTGACCCTTCCGAGGGCGCCGAGGCTGAGCTGGGCCAGCCAGGGATGGTCGGGGCCAACCCTCCGACCAGGATGTGCCGGGCGGGGCCAACCAAGAATAGTCGGGACCGACTCGGCAGGCTCGGAGATGCTGGGGCTGAGCGGGGCCGACCAGGAATGGTCGGGACCGACTCGGCGGGCTCGAAGACGCCGAGACCGAGCGGGCCGACCAGGAATGGTCGGGACCGACTGGCGGGCTCGGAGACGCCAGGGCCGATCGGGGCCGACCAGGAATGGTCGGAGCCGACTCGGCGGGCTTGAGACGCTGGAGCCGATCAGGGCCGATCAGGAATGGTCGGGGCCGACTCGGCGGGCTAGGAGACGCCGGGGGCCGATCGGGGCCGACCAGGAATGGTCGGGGCCGACTCGGCGGGCTTGGAGACGCCGGGGCCGATCGGGGCCGACCAGGAATGGTCGGGCCGACTCGGCGGGCTTGGAGACCGGGGGCCGATCGGGGCCGACCAGGAATGGTCGGGCCGACTCGGCGGGCTTGAAGACGCCAGGAGCTGATCGGGGCCGACCAGGAATGGTCGGGACCGACTCGGCGGGCTTGTAGACGCCGGGGCCGATCGGGGCCGATCAGGAATGATCCGAGCTGACTCGGCGGGTTGCGTTAGTGTTTTACCGAAGTTGTGTGGCTGTACCAGCCACATCAGAGTGCATCAATGAAATTCTCTTTTATCTGATGAAAGTTGCTTGGGCAGTGGAGGCATGGTTTCAATGGCAGATATAAGTGCAAGAGTTGGATGTGTCAGACCAATGAAAGCAGTAGGCCATTGGTTTGGGTGATGAGAAAATCATTAATACTGCCTCCCTATGATCCTCCATCTTTAACTCTGCAAAGAGGGAAATTTGTGCATGTATTATTGTTCTATTTCTTTTCATATAGTTGAACAGAAGATTGGATTTTGGACAGTTGTTAATTTCTATCAGCCTACCAATCAATCTTAGGTTTTATGGATGTTATCCTACCTAACTTTGCCATTCAGAGGAATTAAAAAACATAGGAACCAACAAGAAGTTGACTGCTTATACTATTAGAGGATCAGCAACTATTGTCTGCAGAGATAGGACAAGTCTTGTTGCTTAAGGTACCGTGACTTGCAACTAATTGCTCTTGTCTTTTTGCATCTGTGATTTGAATGAATTTACTTTTGGGAATCCATTACCAAGAAAATCAAAAGCAAAGGCACTAGCTGCTTGTGAATATTCTCCTGACAGAGATTAATCAAGTGATAAAAATCATTGGTCCAGTTTCATCAACAACAATACTTAAGTCTACCATCACCTGGTACAGTACTGAAACATGGGGGGCTTTCCTCCTATATAGGTGGCAAGGTGGAAGCCTGCCATATAAATTTCTCTAATTAAGGTTAGTAAGTTGAGTCCCACTTTCTTCTGTCATGAGTTTGTATTAGATCAGCAATGCACATTCAAGCACATACCAACTTCCAGTGCCTCCAGCACGAAACCATTAGCTTTTCCTCTGTGGCTGACTAGGATGACCAAATGTGTCCAAAATAATATGACTTTTGTTTTTGATAAGATGATGATATTAGCATAGCATGAAGACATGGATCTCATCGGATTAGAAAGCTCATTATGTTGTCCTATTAATCTTATCATCAGGATTATAAATATGAATCATTGCCGACTCTATTAGCCATAACAAAAAACTTTTTGCAGTCACAGTCCGATTGATGCCTGCCATGGCCCATCTTTATCTTAGAATCACAACAGCTTTGAACAAACTAGATTTTAGGCACCAAGGTCAGCAAGATAGAGCCTTCTTACCTGCCAAGTAGAACTTGTGGAGGAGTTACAAGTAAGGCACAAATGGATTGATCAAAGTCTAGGAAGGCCAAAGTTGACCAAGCCTTGATCAACTCTGAATTTTAGGCCATCATATAAAACCATTTTAAAATAAATACCTAAAAAAAATTAAATATAGTGGCAACAGAGTTGTTTATTGAGAAGTGCTTAAAAAGGAAAAAAAAAAGATATAATCACTTGAATCTCTCGTTTAAACTACTAAAATTTGATGAGTTTAAGTGGATTCAAAACTTAATCTATGATTGGATCACTCAGTCCAGCTTTTGCCTTGTCATTTTATTTTTTTCCCACTTGAAACCTTTTTCCCTCAAAGATTAATCTAGAGTTAGCAGCTTTGCAATATTCTGAAATTTTGAATTGCCACACACCCTGGCAGAAAGCAAAATGGTTTTGATTCAATGAAGATGGTTGTGAACTCAGCTGGTTTTGGCTTCTTCTGTATGGTTCCTCTCCCTCTTTTAAGCCTGTCTATCTCTTGATAAATAAGGGGGTTTCATTAACTATTCCCCTACTGCGCCTGCTTTGAAAGAGACAGGCACTGGGGGAGCTTATCCGTTATCAAAGGTGTAGTGTTGCACCAATCCTCTTGACTAAAAGATGACATCTTCTACGTGGAAAAAATTCCTGCCTTTTGGAAGCACAGGTAAAGCTTAGATCATCCCATTGTTGACAAATATTCAAAATATGGAGCATTATTCATTTAAAGTCATGCTTTTGTTCTCTGTGTTTTTAAACATATTACAAATGTGTGTGGTTAAAGGGGGTTGGTGGCTAGGGAAGGGGATTTCGCATGAAGTAGTCAATGGTACCTTCAATTGGGTTACGTAACCAAGGAGTTCTATTCAAGCACTGCTCTCTCTATAAAGGCTCTCTAGAAAGTAGAAACCCAGGGCGCCAAGCCAAAGGCATGGGCGACCAACCTCAAATTTTCCATGGCAACCTCATCCTACATAAAAAAATAGTCTTGTTATAATGGCATGGTGGCCCCAGTGGTGAAAGGAATGGATGTGCAAGTAATAACCACTTAGGTTGATGTATTGTTCCTTTGTACGATGCTAATGCCAGCCAAATCACATTGTTTTGATGCCCTGATGATTGAAAAATGAATGCCATTATATTAATCAGGATCTAATGGTCCCAATAGACACATATGTTAAGTCCACAGAGAACTTTAAGGCCTTGCCATTCAACCATGCTTGCTAAGTTTCTGTGGCCAGAGGCTCGCTATCTCTTGGTTGGAAAAGTTCATGTAATCCGAGGGAAAAATGTTGGATTCGCATCGAAGATGGTCAATAAAATAAATCATGTTTCTAGATCTGCACACATGGAAATAGTAAAATAACTCATTGGTTGTCATCCTGACTTTAGTGGATTAAATTATGATATAAATTTTAAAATCCTCTCTGTCCAACGGTTGGTTTAGTGTTGCCAAGTTGGACTAATTCGCATCACCTTCCCGGAAGGGTGACAACATAGCGCAAGCACATCTTCGGTCTTTTTACGCAAACTAAAACATATTATAAAAATAAAAAATAAAAAAAACAAATCAAGTTGGACTGACTCACATCACATGCATGGGAGTGTATAGTCTTTTCACATATACCAATATATTAAAAAATTATTAATTGGCATCTTAATTTTGTAAAATTAAATTGATTTGGTACAAAAAAATTATAAATAATTCAGCTATCTCAAAAAAAAAAAAAAAAATGCCTCGTCATGAAGAAAAGCTCAAATGGAGAGCCAAGCTTAGTTATTGCTCAATTTCTTGCTTTTTTTTTTTCACAGCATCTGTTGAAATTCCATAACCTTTTCCTAACAATTTTTTTTTTCTCAATGGTCAATGGAAGACTTCTTTTGTTTCACCTTATCTTTTATATATCATCTTTGCAAAAGTAAGTATTTTATTTTTTTAGAGATTTGCTGTGGTTCATCATAAACTTTTTTTTTTCCTCTTGGCCGTTAGATTAGTTTTCAATGAATTACAATTAATGAGCAACTATACGATTGTTTTGGTAAAGAAAATGATGCATAATTAAGTCTGTATAAAAATATATTTATAATATAAAAAGAAAACATAGCATTAATCATTATCTTACCAAATAATGAAGAGAATGATCATGTGGCATTTGCTGATGGGCTGATTCAAATCGAGAAAGAAAAAGAGAAGAAGGAACTCATTCAAATCGAGCTACAGCTTTTTTGAGAATTAATAGCATCATAAGGCTTCATTGACAACGAGATGGTAACGCTCTCAAAAAGTAGAAAGAGAAGGGATCTGATGGGATTTGGTCAAAAAAAAAAAAAAAAAAATACAAAGAAAACGGTCTTATTACGTAGAAAAGAGTAATTAGATGATCTAGATAATTGATTTATTTATTAAAATATCATAAATAATTTTTACTTAATCAATGACTAAGATCTTCTATTAAAAAAAAAAAAAAAAACTTGAGGATACACCATAGCCAACCTTTTTTTTTTCTTTTTAATACCTTCTTCACAGCATTATTCAACCGCAACTTATAAATGAATTTATAAAAGACAATCCCCAACTCAAACTTAGCCCACATTTCATGTCCTCTTTATAAGAAAGTTTGGCAAGGCTTCCGTTGCCAACCAAACCAAAGCCTCCTCCGACTCGCCAACCTTCCCAACGCTCCCATCTACCTACCTTCCATCACCTTCAAAACATGGAAGGATTGATCCCATTCATCTATAGAAAAATCAAGAGAACAAAGACCCGGAGGTACTACAAGTGCCTCTCCTCCGGCCGGGCTCAGAGGTTCGACCACACAACTGACCGCCAATTCCTGCTGCCACCGCCGAACAAGCTCGAAGACTTCCACGACGACCGCAAGGCCCATCGGCGGTACCGATCAATGGAAGATTTCTCCGGTGATGTCGACTCGCCGGAGAAATATGGAGTTCGTCCCCGTTTAGCTAAGGATGTGAGGTCTGCAAGCCATCGGATGTTTGCTTGCATTAGTGGTGCATAGAGTGTTAGATAATATGTGATTGCACTGGGAGGAACGAATGGAGGAGGAAACGAATTGTAGATAATAGTTTGTGATGCAAGTCTTCATGGTAATCTAGATCTTTTATATTAAATGTTCATTTATTCTTTTTTTTAAAAAAAAAATTCAACTTGAATAACCCTTTTCTTCTTTTTTTCCTCTAGTATATATGAATCAAGTTTTAATTCCTATCAATGTTAGTAACCACATATATTGAAGGAATGGTATTCAAGAATTGTTATTCTCTTAGCATAACCAATAGATTAGTAATTAATTCAGGGTCTTTAGAAGTTTTTCAATGATATAAGAGGTTTCTTATGTTATAATATTGATTAACGCGTTATTTAATGTACAATATTTATAATAGCGATTAAAGCAAATAAATTATATCCTGAATATTTCAGTGGATTTAATTTTTTTTTCTAACTTTCTTGAATTTCAAACTTTTATCTTAAGGTTGATTATTTATGGCTTCAAGCTTATTCTATGATTTGCATAACAAATTGTTTTAAGATTCGAGTGATGGATTGTTGAATATATACATGAGTTCTGATTTTATTGAATTTTATTTTAATTGATCTTGTTCAAGACAAAAGCCAAGTGGCAATTCTATTTAAAAGCCCTGTAATACTCTCAATCTTGTGAAAGGTTGAAGAGAAATAAGTTATGAAAAGGTTATCATGATTTAACTATAGCACTGTTGTTATGAATATATTATATTAATTATATTGATAGTCTTGCCATGTTGTTGCCATTTTTATGATGGAAGTTGGAACAAATAACAACTCTACTTACTAAACTAACCACAAAATATGTCAGTTGTTGCACCTTTCCAATGGAGAGAACTTGTAGGTCTGAGATCATGCAGGTGAGTTCTGAAATATTGGGACGAGGAAGAAAACATCCGCAAATGTGGTAATCCTTGTAATTATGCTGATGAAAGTGTTGTGATTGGTTCTATAGAGCAAACCCTCAATCCTCGCCGTTAGAGTTACAAGTAATAAAAAACACAAGTAATATAAATATCAGCAAGTAAAGAACAAACAAAGATGCACACACAGATTTTATATGGTTCGGCAAGTGTTGCCTACATCCACAGATCAAACTCCAAGTAATCTTTCACTATATCAATGATGGGTACACAAGGTCTTCTCTAGATTTACTAGAGAAATAAATCATCAAGAGAAACAACTCTGAAACTTTTAGAACCTCACCAAAACAAGATGGAATCAATAGCACTAGCAACGAACAATTCACCTAAACAATGGTGAAATCAACATAAAATAACTAACCTTCCTGAGCTTCAAACGAGAAGAAATTTTACCAACAGATAGAGCACGTCTTTGAAAATAACATATCCAAATTTTAGCAATTTTGAAGTAATATAAGCCCTCCAAATAGATTTTTGAACTCCGCCTCAGACTGCTAATTTTTCCAGCAAAAAACTCTGCCTTCTGTTTCTGTTTTTCTCAAGTGTTCTTTTTTCACTTGAACACTTCAACTTTCTGTCTATTTCCAACTCTTCATATTCCCAAGTAACTAGACTTTAACTTTCTTAAATGCTTAATGGAATCCACGTCATTTACATGTGAGGGATTTCCAACAATCTCTCACTCATGAATCATGTGAATGATCTCTCTTCCATACTAGTCAAATGCCTACAATACTCAAATTTTTCTTTAGACAATGACTTAGTCATCATGTCGGACACATTCTCATCAGTTTGAATCTTTTTAATCTAAAACAACTTCTAATTAAGACTATCTTGAATCCATTTGTACCTAATATCAATATGCTTTGTCTTTGAATGATATGAGGAGTTCTTACATCGATGGATTGCACTTTGCCTGTCACAAAAGATAAAATACTTTTTTAGGTTCAAACCAAGTTCTTTTAAGAATCTTTTTATCCAAATCAATTCCTTGCAAGCTTCTGTTGCAGCAATAAATTCAGCTTCTGTAGTAGATAATGCTACACACTTCTGTAACTTTGATTACCATAAAATTGCTCCCCCTCCAAAGGAGAACAAATATCCCGAAGTAGACTTTCTAGAATAAGGATCTTCACCCAAATCTGAATCGGTGTAGCCTACTAACTCAAGCTTGTCATTTTCAAAGCATAAGCATAATTTTGATAAACCTTTAAGATACCTTAGAATCCATTTAATAGCTACCCAATGCTCCTTTCTGGATTTGAAATAAATCTGCTCACAACTCCCATGGCATGTGCCAAGTCTGGCCTAGTACATACCATTGCATATATTAAACGTTTAACTACTGATGCATATGGTACTCTTTCTATTGCTCTTTTTTCTTTTCATTTGAAGGACACTTTTCCTTATTGAATTTAAAATGTCTTGCTAAAGGAATAAAAACTGGCTTTGCATTCTTCATGTCAAACCTTTCTAAAACCTTTTCAATATTTTTCTTGCGATAACCACAGCTTCTTAGCTTTTCTATCTCGTTTGATTTTATACCAAGAATCTATCTTGCTGGTCCTGATCCCAAATCCTTCATGGAAAAGGATTTGCTTAACTCTTCCTTCAGCAATCTGATTTGCTTCATATCCCGACCTACAATCAGCATGTCGTCAATATACAATAAAAGTATAATAAATTCACCATCATCAAACCTTTTGTGAAAGCAAACTGATCGGAGTTGGCATTATCATCATCATCAGAATTCTTTGTAAAAACAAAATTATCAGAATTAGCCTTTATGAATCCATGCTCTCTCGTGAATGAATCAAACATTTTGTACCATTGCCTTGGAGCTTGCTTTAAACCATATAAGCTCTTATTTAGCTTACAAACCAAATTTTCTTTTTCTTTCACTTCAAAACCTTCGGGCTGCTTCATATATATTTCTTCATCTAAATCTTCATGAAGAAATGCTTTTTAACATCAAGTTGTTCTACTTCCAAATCAAGTTGAGCAACAAGTCCTAACACCACCCGAATAGATGATATATTTACAATCTGAGAGAATATTTCATCATAATCAATGCCTTGTTTTTGTCCAAATCCCTTTACAACCAACCTTGCCTTGTACCTTGGTTGTGAGCTCTTCTCATCAGCCTTTATTCTAAATACCCATTTATTTTTCAAGGCTCTTTTTCCCTTCGGTAATTCCAAAAGCTCATAAGTGTTGTTGTTATGCAGTGACTTCATCTCTTCTTTCATAGCTTTGAACCATGTTTCTTTTTTGTTGCTTGATTCAGCTTCTTGAAAACTTTCTGGCTCCCCTCAGTAGTGAGCGTAACCCATTCATCTTGAGGGTACTTGCTTGAAGGTTATCGTTGCCTAGTTATTCTTCGGACTTGTGACTCCATATTTTTAACTCATTAAGAGGTTGTTCCTCATCCTCTTCATGATGCTATTGCTGTTGATTAACAAGAGGTGCTTCTTCACCCCCTTGAACACCTCCTTGATATTTCCATCAGCTATTTGGAAAGGAGAAGAGCCAAAATCAGTATACTCTTCAACTTGTTGTTTCTAATTTTTTGTTTTGCCACAATCTTCAATTGTTTGATTTTTAAGAAATGTCACATCTCGACTTTTGACCAGCTTCTTAGACTTTGGATCCCACAATCTGAACCCAAATTTCTCATCACCATAACCCAAGAAGATGCACTCCTTTGCCTTGTCTTCAAGTTTGTGGCGCTCATCTTTAGGAACATGCATAAAGGTTATACAACCAAACACCCTTAAATGATCATAGAAAACTTCTTTTCCTCTCCAAACTTTTTCAGGCACATCACCATCCAGACTTACTGCTAGAGATCTATTTATCAAATAAATTGCTGTATTCATAGCTTCTCCCCAAAAACTTTTAGGAAACTTGGAATGCGATAGCATGCATCTCACTCTTTCCAAGATTGTTCTGTTCATTCTTTCAGCAATCCCATTTTGCTGTAGGATTTTTGGGACAGATTGCTCATGTCTGATGCCTTTTCTCTTGCAATAAGTCTCCAGTGGACCAATATATTCATCACCATTGTCTAATCGAAGGTGTTTGAGATTTTTTCCCATTTCCCTTTCAACCATTGCTTGAAATTGCTGAAACACTCCATGAACTTCGTCCATGAACTTCGTCTTTGGATTTGATAGCATAAGCCCAAACCTTCCTTGATGCATCATCTATAAAATTTATAAAATACACAGCCCCTCCATGTGTTTTTGTTTTCATTGGGCCACAAACATCAGAATGTATTAGTTCCAACACATGAGATTTTTTATGAGGTAAAGATCTTTGAAATGAAATTCTATGTGCTTTGCCAACTATGCAATAAACACATGTATCTAAAGGCATACCTTTATACTTTGGGAGAAAATTCTTCTTGGCCAAAACTTTCATTCCTCTTTGGCTCATGTGTCCAAGTCTCATGTGCCACAGATTAGTGGGAGCTCTTTCTCAACTAAATTCATTTTTTCATTGCACAATTGCATCAATGACTTGTATAGAGTGCAGCATTCCTTTTCCTTTGCTACTATAAGAGAACCTTTAGTAAGCTTCCAAGTATCATTGCTGAATGTTCTTGAGAAGCCATCTTTATCTAATTTTCTACAGAAATTAGATTCAAGTGAAGGTCAGGAACATGTCTAACATTCTTGAGAATTAATCTGCAATCAGCTTGTGTTTCCAAAGATATATCACCTATTCTAACAATCTTTGAAACATTATTGTTTTCCATTTTTACAATTCCAAAATCACTTGACTTGTAAGAAGTAAATGCTTCTCTCATCAGAGTTGCATGGAATGAGACTCCAGTGTCAATAACCTAATCTAAATGTAAACTTGTCATGCTATTACAAGCATCTTCACATGCTGAAAATATAATCAAAATCTTTGGAAATGGTTACTGTTGTACTCTTGTCATCTTTCTTCTTTTCACCATTTTCATTCTTTTGTTCTCTCTCAAGAATCTACAATTTTTCTTTATGTGGCCTTCTTTGCCACAATGGTAGCAAGTGAATGGCTTTCTAGACTTAGATCTTCCTCTGGATTTATAGTGATTATTATGAGGGCCTTTACTTTTTCTTTTGCCTCTCCTTTTGGTGACTAAAGCTTCTGGCTAAAAGTTGATAGCTTTTCTTCTTGTTTCTGAATTAAGTAAACTACTCTTTATACTGTTCATTGAGAATTTTCCTTCAATGCAAAAATTCCTAAGAGACACTACTAAGGTCTCCCAACTCTTAGGCAATGAACTCAATAAAAGTAAGGCTTAAAGTTCATCATCCAACTTCAACTCCATATCGACTAGCTGATTAACAAGACCACTCATCTCATTTAAGTGTTCTGCCATAGAGTTTTCATTCGATACTTTAAGTCTACAAGCTGTCTAAATAAGAAAGTGTTATTCACAGCAAACTTTCTTTCATATAAAGCCTCTAGTTCATGCTATAACTCCTCAACTGAAGTGTGCTTTGCAACATGATGAAAAACGTTATCATCCAATCATTGTCGAATGGTCACAATAGCTTTTTGATTCATCTTCTTTCAATCATTATCGCTCATCCCTTGTGGCTTGGATTTCTCACCTTCTACAGCTTCAAAGAGGTCTTTATAAATCAAAAGATCTTCCATCTTTGCTTTCTATATAGCCCAATTTTGTCCTTTAAAGCTAACCATCCTACTTGTGTTTTCCATGACTCAAACAGAGAAAATAAAATACTAACCAATGATAACCAGAGTTTCTGATATCACTTGTTGTGATTGGTTCTATAGAGCAAACCCTCAATCCTCTCTGTTAGAGTTACAAGTAATAAGAAACACAAGTAATATAAATTTCAGCAAGTAAAAGAACAAACAAAGATGCACACATAGGTTTTATGTGGTTCGGCAAGTGTTGCCTATGTCCACGGATCAAACTCCAAGTAATCTTCCACTATATCAATAATGGGTAGACAAAGTCTTCTCTAAATTTACTAGAGGAATAAATCATCAAGAGAAACAACTCCTGGAACTCTTAGAACCTCACCAAA
This sequence comes from Calamus simplicifolius, assembly GCA_900491605.1. Lineage (NCBI taxonomy): Eukaryota > Viridiplantae > Streptophyta > Magnoliopsida > Arecales > Arecaceae > Calamus > Calamus simplicifolius. Next base: position 44,520 of record UESW01001508.1, read on the forward strand.
ATAAGGTGGAATCAATAGCACTAGCAACAGATTCACCTAAATCAGTGGTGAAATCAATATAAAATAATTGACCTTCCCAAGCTTCAAACGAGAAGAAATTTTATCAGCAGATAGAGGACGTCTTTAAAAATAACATATCCAAATTTCAGCAATTTTGGAGTAATATAAGCCCTCCAAACAAATTTTTGAACTCTGCCTCAGACTGCTGAATTTTTCCTGCAAAAAACTCTGCCTTTTGTTTATGTTCTTCTCAAGTGTTCTTTTCCACTTGAACTCTTTAACTTTCTCTTTATCTTCAACTCTTCATGAAGGAACCAATAATAAGGAACGTACCTTAATATGGAAACAGCGGAAGAATCAGATCGTCGGTAAACGGGAGCTACCAGAGTTCCCAGGCGTCCACGCCCCTAAGCCGCAGCAACGGAGAGGAAGAGCCCTTGGCTTACCTCTTTCAGAAGACAGGAAGACCTCTACTTCTGTTAGAAGACAGGAAGACCTCTATTCTCGTCTACTTATAGAACCAGAGAATAAATAGGATCCTGTATACCAAGCGTCACAGGGATTTCCGAAGAGTCCCCTTACTTGGGACTCTGTGTGGGCGTTAACGAAGAGTCCCATCACATGGGACTCTGTGTGATCGTTGACCAGGCCAACAATCTCCCACTCGTCCACACAGAAAACATAAGCCTCAATCCTCTCAACATACTATGCGGTGGGGTGTGCGACCCGACGAAACTCACACACAGTGACACATAGTGAATATACTGCATTAAGTTAATAAATAACTAAAGCAGCGAACCTGAATGCAATCCAATCCCGTCTGTGTCCTAGATAAATCGATCACACCTTATCAAGCACTCTCAATTCCTCAAGAGATTTACCCTGAGCAGTACTTGAAAAACACAAAATCACAATGTTTGTATCCATAATCATATGCAACTCATACACATGATTGCCCGGGCAATGGATCACAAACACAGGGTGTGATCACAAATTATCTTCCTTGAACACTCATACCAGTCCATTTTAGTTCAGTTGACTTCCTAGGATTGTCTCATGTGGCCGAATCAATTCCATGACCCTGGAGGACAAGGCTAAGGAAGTCTTCCTGAACTTCAACTTCATGGTATAGGTTCAAGTCCAAGGACATAGCATATTTGTAAGGCTCACACGGTAATGGAGAAGGAATATATCGCATTACCCCTTACAGGGTCGACTTTAGCACATGCAACAGAATACATGCTACGATGGAGCTCCCTCTCAATAGGGTTATGTCATACTCATACATCGTACGAACACAAGACCAAGCATCACAAAGTTGCTTGACTCGAGCACTCACTAATGCTCCTAGTTCGGCTACAACAGGCTTAGTACGATTTAGTTGACATATCAAAATGCATACATTATATATGCATTGTTCATCGTACTCGACTCTCCTGAGTCTCATCTCAGTCCATACTGAGGCGACTATTATTATAATCTATTCAGTTATAATATATGTAGCCCATTTTGCAACTTATGCATTCTGCAACTCATGCATTGCTACTTAAGCATCTATAATGGCTACATTAGTCTCATCCTGCCCACTACAAAGTGTCAGGGCGATCACCCGTGTGAGTGGGCTGATCTAAGCCTGTGACATTTATACACATATGTGCCTATAAATATGAACTCATCATAATCATGAAAATAAACATTTCATAAACTTTAACACATAGTCATTGATGTCCATACAATCCCTGTCTGACAAAAAAAAAACAGACACAAACTCCTATATAAGTCTGAAAATATCACAGTCTGTCACACTCTATACAGACCTAGACCCCTCACATGAGCCTGGAACACATCCCTAGGAATAGGCTTCGTCAGAGGATCAGCCAGCATCCTGCCGGTGGAGATATGCTGTAGGATAACTTCTCCTTGCTTGACCATGTCTCTAATGAAGTGATATCTGATGTCAATATGCTTGGTCCTTCCATGGTACTTAGGATCCTTAGCATATTGTAATGCTGCCATACTGTCAGAACTGATCTGAATAGCCTCATGTGGAGTAGCAGATATCTCAAATCGCCTCAAGAACCTCCTTAGCCATATAGCCTCCTGGACAGCAGCCGAACAAGCAATATATTCGGCTTCCATGGTGGACAGGGCGGTACAGCTTTGTTTCTTACTGCACCAAGTGACAGCTCCACCTCCAAAGATAAACACATATCCTGTAGTGGATCGACGCTCATCTCTATCACCTGCCCAATCAGAGTCACAAAAACCCTTTAATCTCAAATCTCCTCCCTGATAACATAGGGTGAGATTGGCAGTACCACGAAGGTAACGAAAAATCCTTTTAACTGCAACCCAATGAGCAAGTCCTGGATTACTTTGATATCGACTAACCAAGCCGACTGCAAAGCAAATGTCAGGGCGAGTACACATCATAGCGTACATCAAGCTTCCCACTGCACTAGCATAGGGGACCTGCTCATCTTTTCACGCTCCTCATCAGTTCTAGGGCACTGATCGATGCTTAAAGTACAGCCCTTTTCTATTGGGGTATCAACGGGTTTAGAATAGTGCATTCGGAATCGTTCTAAGATTTTCTCAATATACGTTTCTTGTGACAAACCAAGAAACCTCTTAGCACGATTCCTTAGGATCCTCACTCCTAGCACAAAATTTGCCTCACCCATATCCTTCATCTCAAAGACAGAGGACAACCACTCCTTAGTGGCATTGATTACTCTAATAGAACTCCCAGCAATTAGAATGTCATCAACATACAACGCTAAGATCAGAAACTCATCGTCTGATTTCTTAATGTACACACAGTGGTCCTCCTCAATCATATCTAAGCCAATCGATGTAATGGCTTCATGAAACTTGAGGTACCATTGCCTAGATGACTGCTTTAGACCATATATGGATCTATTAAGGCGGCACACTTTGCCCTCCTGTCCTTTGGTCACAAACCCAATGGTTGATCCATATAGATCTCTTCATCCAGGCTTCCATTAAGAAACGCTGTTTTAACATCCATTTGATGTAGTTCCAAATCGAAATGGGCTACAATAGCTAGGATCAAGCGAATGGAGGCAAATCTCACCACAGGAGAAAATGTCTCCTCAAAGTCTACACCCTCCATCTGGGTATAGCCCTTCGCCACAAGTCGAGCCTTGTACTTGTCAATTGACCCATCAGCCTTGCGCTTAATCTTAAGAACCCACTTATTTCCTATCGATTTGCGCCCAGGCGGAAGGTCTACCAAGTCCCACACATGATTCTTGGCCATCGATACCATCTCGTCTTCCATAGCAGCTTGCCACTCACTATGAGCAGGTGAATCGAGCGCCTCTTCAACAGAAGCAGGCTCATCTGGATCCAACGGAGTGCAGAGAAACACATTCCCTTCGATTTCAAAATATCGTCGTGGAATATGACCACGTTTGCTTCTCCGTAACTGTGGATCTGGACCCTGAAGACCGCTCTCAGATGGTGCATCAACCCTCATAGGTGAGCTCCTACTAGGCTCAGCAGATGGTGCATCAACCCTCATAGGTGAGCTCCTACTAGGCTCAGCTTGTGCGCTCCTTCTGTCTGGTGCGACACTCCCACTGGGCCTAGCATTCCCACTATCTGTGGCGATCTCTGAGATAGGTGGAAAATCTCCTCCCTCGCCAGAGATAGTGGGAAGGTCCTCCTGTAACTCATACAGGGACAGGTCCTTTCTAATTTCACCAATGCTCGGGAATTCAGTCTCTATAAACTCCACATCTCTGGACTCCATCTCAGTCATCCCTCCATCAGGATGTGCTCCATACATCACATAACCCTTCGAATGCTCAGGGTACCTGATGAACACCTTTTTGCTGGCTTTAGGACCCAGCTTTCCCAACTTATGGGAGGCGTTGTGAACAAATCCTGCTGAGCCCCAAGGGCGCAAATGATCCACAGAGGGTCGCATGCCATGCCATAGCTCATATGGAGTGGAGGGTACTGATTTACTAGGCACACGGTTAAGGATGTAGGCAGCAGTCAATAATGCATCTCCCCAGAAACTAATTGGAAGATTAGCTTGCGCCATCATCGACCTAACCATGTCTAGTAAAGTCCTATTGCGACGCTCGGCTACACCATTCTGTTGCGGTGTACCAGGAATGGTAAGCTGCCTGCGTATCCCCTTTTCCTCACAGAGCCGCTTGAATTGCTCGGATAGATATTCGCGACCCCTATCAGTGCGAAGAGTCTTTAAAGACCTCGCCATCTGATTTTCTACCTCTGCTAAAAATCGTCTGAAACAATCAGCGCTTCATAGCGATGAGAGATTAGGTACACATACCCGAATCGCGAAAAATCATCTATGAATGTGAGGAAATAGGAAGCGCCATGTCGCGACTGGACACTCATGGGTCCACAGATATCAGAGTGTACAAGCTCTAATGGATGAGAGGCCCTAGAAGCCTTACCAAAAGGCTTTCTTGTTGCCTTTCCTGCTAGACAAGATTCACACACAGGAAGACTTATCTTGGTAAGAGGGCCTAACAGCCCAGCTGTAGCCATACGTGTCATCCTATCTTGGCCCACATGACCAAGTCTAGCATGCCAAAGAACACCATCATCACAGGCAGGAATAGAGGCATAAGAATAAGAAGCACACATTTCAACATCAAGTCTAAAGAAACCTTGTGACAAATATCCAAAAAAGGACAAAACACCATCCAGATAGACTGACATACGGTCACTAGAAAAACTAAAAGTATAACCAAGTGCCAACAGGGCAAGAACAGAACAAAGATTACACCGGATAGTTGGGACATACAAAACGTCGTGTAGTATCAACACATGTCCACCTCGAAGTGAAACACGATATACTCCTACACCCAAAACCGGCTCACGCAGACCATTCCCAAGAACGACAAACTGGGTATTTGCAGGTATCCGGTGAAAATCTACAAAACCAGCTCGATCTCGTACTATATGTTTGTTTGCTCCCGAATCTACAATCCAATCGGGGAGCGAGTCAGCAACTAATGCATAAGAACAAACATGGAGAGAGCTTAATATGGAACATACCTTTTTTGGCTCAGTGCAATCACGAGCAAAGTGGCCTTTAGCCCCACAGTTGTAGCACTTAAGTTTTGTCACATCTCGCTTGCCCCCTCGACGACCTCTCTTAGGTTTGGCTATAGTTTTTCCTTTATATCCCTGTGCACTCCTGTTACGTGCCTTTCCCTTCCTTTTGTTCGTGGGCCGCGAAGACCCACCAGAAACCACATAGGCCGAAGGGAGGGAAGTCTCAATACGCTCAGCCTCTAGCTCAAGGTGACGAGCAATATCCTCAAAAGTCTTGATGTGCTCACTATGAGTCATCAAGAGTTTCATCTGACTCCACTGAGGGTCAGGCAGTGAACGAATCACTGCAAGGACCTGTTGCTCATCTGTAAGGTCAACTCCAGCAGCCTTCATATCCCTAATCATGTTTCCCATCACACGAAGGTGGGTCGACATGGAATGGTCGGGATCCTTGACATACTGTATGAATCGAAGATTCAAGGCACGTAGCCGTGTGGCCGAAGTCTGACCAAACCTGATCTTGAGCTGGTTCCACATATCCTGAGCAGTCTGGCAATTCTCAAAGTTGCCAATAAGATCATTGTGCATGCTGCTCAACATAGTAAAGCGTGCACAACGATCTTTCTTGACCCAATTGTCATAGGCTTCCCGATCAAGGCGATGTTGCTCAGTAGTGCCAGGGGCTGGTGGTGTCATACCAGTTGTCAAGGTCTCTAAGACTTCGAGGTCATTTAAAAGATATTGGATTTTTCTTTGCCACATTTCATAATTCTGTCCATCTAGCTTTTCTCCTCTGTTGAGATCAGCAATTACGGATTTCGAGGCCATCAGACACTGTTGGTCAATCAAGGTATGGATATCAGGCACATATTATCTTTAAAGCAAGAAAATGACCAGATTGCTAATGTTCATTCTTAAAAATGAGATCAAAAATTTCGCTAAGCTCATAATCATCACTCAGTTTATAAGATTGAACACAGAATCTGTTATTTTCTATAGAACATATCTATTAGGTCCATATTTAAATTTGTCAAGAATATAAATGTTCTGCATGCACTTAAGCATAAATGAAATATATCAGCAGAAAAATAGAAAAAATGCATAAAAATATTTATACACAAAATATAAATGATTATGCATTCAACAGCTACTTTTCTGGCCCATCTCAGTGCCAAAAAATAGGTCCATAACAGTGTAAAAACGGCCCAACAGACCAAATGGCCCGTGACCTCATCTTCTTCTTTATTTTATTATACTGTTATGGTCAACAACCCAGGTGGCCCGACTCCTCTGGAATAGGATTAACAGCATCCTAATTCATTAGTTCTCCTCAGGACACATGAGTCCAATGGATGAACGCACCCTCCTCTCAAAAAAAACGGTAACTAATCTCCTGCCATGATTTGAGCTTCCACGGAGGAAGTGCTGATGCTAAACCGTCCGTGGATATATATATATTATTGGATCATGACAATTAATTCACTCTCTTTGATAGACGTACGTAACCGAACCTTGATCGAGGAGGAGGAGCAGGCAATGGAATGGCCGTCCCAATCTACTTGGAAAACGCCAAGCTAATAGCTGTTATTTTCTATTTAATTCTTGACTTGATTGCAAGCTCATTGCCTTCTCTAGAACGGCATCCTAGTGCAAGGCGTCATGCATGTTTGGATAGCCGACACATATTCCATCTCCCGGGAATTGAGTTACCCATGGGCGGTTACATAAACAAAAGGTGGCGGCCGAAAAAAAAAATGGCAACACAGCTGATGAAGGGACCAAGGTCGGCTGCGGCACCCAAGGCCGCAGCGGAAACGGCTCTTCCTTAATATAAGAACCGGACTCAAAACCAATTCCCCAACATCCTCTACCGTCGCCGAGGACAACCGATGCTCGGCTCTGATACCAATTGAAGGAACCGATAATAAGGAACGTACCTTAATATGGAAACAGCGGAAGAATCAGATCGTCGGTAAACGGGAGCTACCAGAGTTTCCAGGCGTCCACGCCCCTAAGCCGCAGCAACGGAGAGGAAGAGCCCTTGGCTTACCTCTTTCAGAAGACAGGAAGACCTCTACTTCTGTTAGAAGACAGGAAGACCTCTATTCTCGTCTACTTATAGAACCAGAGAATAAATAGGATCCTGTATACCAAGCGTCACAGGGATTTCCGAAGAGTCCCCTTACTTGGGACTCTGTGTGGGCGTTAACGAAGAGTCCCATCACATGGGACTCTGTGTGATCGTTGACCAGGCCAACACTTCATATTTTCAAGTAGCTAGACTTTGACTTTCTTGAATGCTTAATGGAATCCATGTCATTTACATGTGAGGGATTCCTAACAGAAAGAACTCTGAAACAGAGTATCTTTCATGGACCATGGTTTTCCTTTCTAATGAGAGCATGGGATTGAAATTTGTTACATGCTCCAAAGTTGTCACTCCCTTTTGACCTAGTGGCTGAGACTTCGATGTTCGTGGAATCCCACATGGTTCATTGGTCCAACAAACATAGCAGCCTATGGAGCTAGTGGCTGTAGATAAGGAAAGAGGACAAAGCTAAGCTTCAGATCGTTCAGGCTTGACTTGGACGTTTCCTGGCTTGGTTCCTAAGCGCAAGGTCGTTCTCAAACGAAGCCCAAGTCTCTGTTTGTTCTTTCTAGTGTGGTGGTGGTGCCCAAACTGGGCTTGTTCATGAGAAAACAAGCAGCTTCGCCTGGAGTCCTTGGCCTTTTTTTTATCAATCAGACTAACACCTGAACTGAGGAACCTCCCAGTTATATGAAATCCTTACAGTATTTATGAAGGAAAAATAGCAAAATATACTGCAAATAAAATCGGATACCATCATGTTTGAGATGTGGACGTATATGGTTAAAAGGAAATCAGTGAACCCCATTAGGTTCGCTGGGTCCATGCTGGACCCCATACCAGTATCACAATGGTATAATGTCGATACATCCAATGCATGGTTTGGTTCAGCATATCAAGTCTTAATTCAATATTGATGTAATGCATGCAATATACTCTGTACACGATGGTATGCACCGATATATATATCATGACTACTACGGATAAATCGAGAATGAAAATCTTAGACAGCCCAAAGTTTCATAGCAAGAACTGTCCTCGGGTGGTATTAATTTGTAGAAAGCTAGAGTGTTGTCTTGTATATTTATTTTTTTCAATTCTCAGCCTTTCTTTAATTTTCGCTATTATCTTAATTGAAAGCAGGCAAATCAGGTTCTTTAGATTCTTTTTGGTCAAAAGGAAACTGGTTCGGAAACCAAGTTTGAATGCCTGCGATCACGAAACTGCTAATGTTCTTAGCTTAAGTTGGCATCCTATCAGGGATGCTATATTTGTCACATTCAAAAAGAGATAAAAAAAAAAAAAGATATAACGTCCTTATTTTGCCACTGAAACATGTTTTAATAATGATTATACCATGATTAAAATTTTAATCATTATAAAGGTGTACTTGTTTATTTTGTATGAGTTAACAGACATCTGGAACGTTTTATGTTTGATACAACGACGAGCCGCTTGAGTCTTGAGACATAGTTACAGCCCAACCCTAGGCCCAGCCTAAGTTATTGTATGATCGTAAGTCTAAGCCTGGCAAAGTTCACCCCAACAACTCTAGCCCACCACATGGTTGAAACATATTGTTGTGAGTCTTTGTCAGCCCCAGACCAAATATTGGATCCAAAGGTGGCAACCTGCCATATACCAGGTATAAATATAACACTTAATACAAGCCATAGTTATGAGTCATGCCCATCATACATAAATCAATGGGGTTATAATAAAATGTTGGATCTAAGTTATTTTAGGAGAAGCTCTAACTACCCCATATTCCCTTCTTCAGTCTTGTGGCTCTGAAAAACATTGTGAGATTTAAATGAGCTCACACTCAATAAGTAAGCCTACTATAACATAATATAATCATTCCAGGCTTTATCAAATCAGATTTTCATGTAAAACACATATAAAGCTTCCAATTCCAATACATTTTGCCATGTTATCAAAACATGCATACCATATGCTCAAAGTAATTTTGGAAGCTTCGTCATGCAATAATCCCAAAATATGCAATGCAATCAAATCCACTGTATCTATATAATTATTAATTTTTATCTGTCCCATGGTCCTGCACCATATCCATAAATACCCTACTAGTGTATTACTCTGAAATGTCTCCTAAAAGAAATGGTCCTGGTACCAGCATCATGCCATATATTATAATCAGTCACAGACTCATGGCACATCCTACAGATATGCGTCCTCCATATTCCCCTTGTAGAGATGGGTCCCGTATCTCTTAGCATATCACATCATTTCATGTTATAGAGAACTATGGCGACACATAATAGCATATCCTCGAGTATCATATTTATGTCTTGCATGCGATATATCATGCATCATCATAAGCATAAGCGTCTCACGTATACAGTGGTTTGAACATTAGCAATTGCATAAAATTATATCAAATTTGTTTTGCAAAGTCAAAGTAATCATATCCCATCACGTTTGTAAAATAGCATGTATTATTGCCAAAAGCATAACAACATACTTTCAGTATTAAATCCATTTTCTCATATTCCAAATAATGCAATATATATCAGTATAGCATTTAAATATTCTATAATTTTTATACTTTAATAATTCATAAAATCATGATAAATGGCTTACTTACCTCTTGACGCTAATCCAAAAATGTAAATCAGCTATTTGGACACCTAGGTACCTACAGCATCAATTTTTCCTTTTTTAATCTCCAAAATCAACATATCAAAATATCTTCTAAACTTTACCCAGTCTAATCCTGGGGCCAACTTGGGGCCTAAATATCTCTAAGTATATAAGCCCAAATAGAAAAATAAAAATATCCCAAAAAAACTAGGATCCACACTGATCCAAGTCCCATCTTCTTTTTGTTGGGCTCGGCCCAATTTGGGCCCAAAAAGTTAGCCCAATAGGGCTAATTGAGTTGGGCTGAACCTGGGCCCAGCTCTTCTCCTTTTCTTCCCCCACCTCTCTCTATTTCTCTGTTTCTTCCTCCCCTGGTTCGCCCGAACCAGGGGAAGTGGAGAGTGGCATGGCCGGCCAGTGGAAGGCTGGCTGAACCCCACTGTATGCCTCTCCAGCGCCGGTGGGGGCTGGTGCTTGGGGCTCGGACCTGGCGAGCCGATGGGCACGCCACTGGGCCCGAACCAGTATAGGAGCTGGTTTGGCTCCCGTGTGATGGAAGGGCCTTCGGTGGCCCTCTCTCCCTCATCTCTCTCTCTCTCTCTCCCTTTCCTTGTGCGGTGGCGGATGCAACGGCATGGTGATGGGGCGACAGCACGGAGGAGAGGGGAGGAAGAGAGTATGGTGAGGGAAGGCTCCTCCCTTCATCCCCCTTTTATCCTTACAGAAAAAGGGAAGGGGAGAGAGAAAAGGGCGGCATCTCCCTCCCTTCGGTCAACAATGGCGGAGGAAGGGGCGGCGCCTCCCTTCCTTCGGTCAAAAATGGTGGAGCTTCCATGATACGCCGCATACGGTGCCTCGATTTTCACATGGTGCAGCACCATTGAAGAACAGGGGTTCACAGTCTCCCTTCTTTTTCTAAAGGAAAACTCTTTATGCACCGTGTGTGGTACAGGAAGGCATGCACCGCACATGGTGATTAGTCCACGTGCATGTGCAGTGCGAAAAGAATAAAAATATCGTCGGCATGCAGACCAATCACCGTACGCGGTACATACATCATGCATCGTGCACGATGTGCAAAATTTTTTCTTTTCTGAATGGATCTCTAACTTTTTGGCTTTTAATGGAGAATATAACAAGCCCATTTCAGATGATAATGTTTAGGCTAAAATATACCTTTGGTCATCAAACTTTGCTTAAATTTATTGGATAAACTACAGTTTTAACCCTTGAACTTTGAAGGGTATATCACTTTTGTTCTTGGACTTCAAACATTTGCAAAAGGGATCCAAACTTTCTATTTTGTTTCTCTTTGATCCCTACAGTTAAACAATGAAGACAATGTTTGCTTCAGTCCGATGTGGTAGTACACAAAGCATCCATGGTGGCAAAAATAAATTTAAATTTGTAATTAACCCATTGGCCCATTATCCAAAATCCAATTTAAAAAAATCCTTCCCCTTCCTCCCACCTCCCTTTTCCTAACCCATTGGGGGTGAACGGCGGAGCCAAGCAGAGGAACCGAGGAGAGGGAGGGGGGGTGGGAGTAGCGGCACCAAGCAAAGGAATTGGATTTGGGGTGGGGGGTGGGGGGGGAGGTGGCGCCGCAGAGGTTGGGAGGGGGGAAAGGGGAGGCGCACGGTTAGGGAAAGGGAGGGGAGAGGGGAAGGTTTTTTGAAATTAAATTTTGGATATTAGGTTAATGAATTAATAATGGGTTTAAATTTATTTTTGTCACCATAAATATTATGTGTCTTGCCATATCGGATTGAAGCAAATAGCGTCTTCTCTGTTTAATGATAGGGATCAAAAAGAAATAAAATAAAAAGTTCAGGATCACTTTTACAACTTTTTGAAGTTTATGGATCAAAGTGATACACCCTCCTAAGTTCAAGGGTTAGAGATACAGTTTACCTAAATTTATTTTGATCCTAAAACTTTCAGTTGTTACAAATTAGTCTTTCATGTTTTAAGAATGTTACGTTAAGATGGTTAAAATTGATAGAATAACCAATATATTACCCTAGCACGAACATATGGAGTGTCACTTATTGTATATAATAAGTTCACTCAAGTGATAGTCCACATATTTGCATCAGATGGCATATTTGTTATTTCGTCAATTTTAATTGATCATATGTAATAAGACATCAAGAATACAACATTCTTAAAACCTGAGGAATTAAGCTGTAACAACTGAAAGTTAAGGACCAAAATAAATATTGAGTAAAAGTTTGAGAATCAAAATTATATTTGTGCTTAATGTTTGAAAACATGTGAAAGTTCGTAAGGCATCAACTTTCTAAAGAAATAGATAAATATCAAATAATTTTTTTAAAATATATTCCTAAACTCTAATTATTTTTTAACTTATGTAACATAAATTTCTAGGTAAAATAAATAGAAAAATTTGAATAAAATTTAAAAAATATCATCTCCATCACTAACCATAAAATGATATTTCATAATTTTTAAAATATTTATTGGCTTTAATATATCTTTCATAATTAACTCATAACTTTCTCATTTGACTCCATTTTGAGTGATTCAAGATGTATTGAAAAGCTAACTCGATAAGAATATTTAGAAATAAATTATCTTAAAAATTTTAATTATAATAATACCAATGAAGCTTTTTTATAATAATATGCATTAAATTATTTTTTCTAATATAACTAAAGATAAATCTTGAAATTTAAATTCACTGAATAGTTATGAATTAAGCATCACTTTTTATTCTTTTTTGAAGATATGCATATTGGACTGGTGATCTTATGGAGTATGCTCTATCTTACCATCTTAATTTAATATGAATATCATGGAACTATTCTTCAAGCTTATTCAAATATAACTTTTGACGTAACTATGATTTTTATTTGATTTTGATAGTGCATCACAAGGTTTTATTTAAAGAGCCCTGTTTTTAAGCATCAGCTTTTTTTATTTGAATAATTGATAGATATAGGAACCTTTACTCTTTAGATACATCCATGCCTTGCATACTTATGAGATTATACTTGATGAGTATATAATGATTGTTACATCTTTAGCTCAAGAGTTTAAGTTAAAGGCATGGCACCATCAAACTTAAATTGCACCCTAAACTTATTTTGCCCAATTTATTTGTTAACATGTAACTTTTAATAGGCAAAAAAATTCATCCATTACCCCAATCAAATTCATAGAACTTATAGGACTTAAGTTTAGATGATTTAAAAATTAAGAATATTGCTTTAGTAGGTATTACCTTTAATTCTTCATGCAGCATATCATTGCATAGATCTCCCTCCTAATTCTCTTAATTTTATATTATTCATTTAACATCATGCAACACTACAAGAGGACAAAAATATAGTGATGCCCAAATGCGTCGCTAATGCATCGCTAAACATGCTATTGCAACGCAATAGCGATGCAATGACGGCGTCGCTCAGATGATCGTCGCAATCTCAATTTATCGCAATTGCGTCGCTTCACAACGACTCTCTACGATGCACCAATGTGTCGCAATATTGCGACGCATCCTAAATGCATCGCTAATTTTAAAACTAATTTTTAATATTTAATATTATTATTAAATATTACGATGTATTTAATTGCATCGTAATATTGCGATACATTTAGTTGCATCGCAATATTTAATAATAATATTTTAGATATAATAGTGACGCAATTTGTGTCGCTAATGAGTCGCTAATTAAATTTTTTTTAAAATATTGTGACGCCAGGTCATTGCGTCGCAATATTTAATAATAATAATTTAGATATATTAGCGATGCAATTTGAGTCGCTAATGCATTGCTAATTAATTTTTTAAAAATATTGCGATATCAGGTCATTGCGTCGCAATATTTAATAATAATATATTTAGATATATTAGCGACGCAATTTCAGTCGCTAATGCGTCGCTAATTAATTTTTTTAAAAAATATTGCGATGTCAGGTCATTATGTCGCAATATTTAATAATAATATTTTTAAAATATTAGTGATGCAATTTCAGTCGCTAATGTGTCGCTAATTAATTTTTTTAAAAAAAATAAAATATTAAAAATTAAAACAGTTAATATAATTTTGTTACATTTAAATATTGATCGAAATATTTTCACTCATATTGATCTAAACAATAATCATTTAATTTTTAAAAATAATTAATATATTAAAATTTTGAAGTTTCATGTATAAAATATAAAAAGTAAAAAAAAATACATCAAGAATCTGAGCGATCACGTGGAGGCTGTAGACCCTGCAACATGCGGCTAACCATATCCTGCAACTGACGCATCTGATCTTGCACGTCTGCAAGCTCCTGTTGATGGCCTCGCATACGTTGTTCAAACTCGTGCTCGACCTCCTGCCGAACCTCCTGACGAACGTCCCGCCGAATCTCCTTCGTAATAGATCTCCGAATGTCGTCTAAACGCTCGGCAGGAATATCACCAGAATATCGCGAGCTAGAGGCCTGATGGGGAAAATATGCAGAAGCTATAGTGCCCAGACCATAGACCCTGCGGTCTCGCGGTTGGGCACCAACAGCCTCCAAAAATACACATCGACTCTCCTCTGCTGAGAGTTCGACGGACGTCTCCCCATCTGTGGAGTCGACCTGCGATGCCTGGGAGTGAAGCTTCTCGACTCGTGTCTTTGAATTATAAAATTAACAATAAATGAATCAATAAATTTCTCTAAATAAAATTTTAGAAATTAAACAGATAATACATTAAGCTAATTTCTTACCGCAACCTCCCGTGATCACGTATCGACCCAGGAACCGTCCCTCCTGGTGTGTGTCGCCTTGAATAGACGAAACTCACCAGGATCTCCGCCCTCCTGCTCAGACTATAACAATAAAAAAATTGATATTAATGCAAATATTTGTAAATAACTAAATTAGTAATTAAATTATTTATGTTTTCTTAGCATACGACGTCTGTGCTCCTGAATCGAAATGGAGCCCAAAGTGTGGCGGGAGATACCCGTGCTAGGACCGCCCCTCTCGGATCGGCGGTTCGTGCTGGCTGATGTGGACCTCCTGCGCCAGCCATCGGACTGCCAGGCCTGCTGCCACTCGTGTCAAATACCCTCTGGCACATGCGCAGGACGCTGATCCGATGACCTCCAACGATGAAGCATGTTGGAGTATCGGCGTCCCGTAAGAGCCTCCCATGCTGCCCTAATGGCATCATGGCTGGCAGGATCCCACGTAAACTTTTTCTACATTAAAATAAATAGTTAGTTTCAGAATTTATTAAGATTAAGAAATTTAATATCAGTGATAAATTGTATTTAATAAGTTTACCTGAAACTCAGAAAAATAAAACTCCCTCATGGCTGCAGATACGTGGCGCCAATCGTAGCCACTGGGATCTGCATGCCTCTGAAATACGGAGCTGATGTGGCTCGATACATGATGCTGCTCAATAAATCTATTAAAAAATGCATGTTTATAAGTAATTGACTTAAAACATAAACATATATTTTTAATTAATATATACTTACAACCCATGAGCATCCAGTCGAAGTACGATGCGGCCGATGGTGGAAGAACTCTCGGAGGTATGTGCCGATCGGCTGGATGGTAATACCAATGCAGGATCACTGCCGACTGCTGGAGAGGTCGAAGGCTGTGCGATGTATGTCTCTGCTCACTCCGTATGTCGTCGGTAGATCTACCTCTACCTATCATACTGAAAATACTAAAGATTCATGCAATTAAATTACGATTAATGATTGACTATGCAAAAATTTAACACTTATAAAATAAAGTTGAATTTAAAAATACCTCTGTTTAATCGGTGTCATTTGTTTCGTGAAATGTTGGTTCAACATCCGATGTCGTATCGGACTGCGATTCAGTTTCATTATCATCGGAAGGAAACCGAACATTTGCATCCGCAATTTCTTGGACATCACCATTTGGATCCCTAAGTGATGTTTCAGGAGCCCTTGTATCGTCCTCAATTGCATGCATTCCATCTCATCCTCTTGAAATGCAGGGCACTTGGCTGATTGACTTGATGAACTCTCCTCTAATACGATTCTTGAACGTAGGGCGATTTTAGAAACAGCCCACCAATCTCGCTTGTCGTTGTGCAAACTTGGATATCCGCAGTAAAATACTTGCTAAGCTTGGGATGCAAGGATGAATGGTTCATATTTCTGCAATCTTCATCGATGGTTCACTTCAACCAAATTGTAGTCATTATGAATCCTTTTGCCCACAAGAATTGTCGGATCGAACCAATCGCAACGAAACAATACGGTTCATTTCATAGGCCCTCACAACCAGGATATAATTCTTGATTTGCAGCTTGCAACATATCATAAAATTGTTGTGCATCTGGATTTAGTTCTTCCATAAATGTATTCTGATTGAATTCATTACCCGATGCATTCATCACCATTTCTTCATATGTGTTTAAATTTACAAATGGTTCATCTACGGGAATTGACACTTGTTGGCTTGTAACAACTGCTGGAATTTCCTCTGGTTCACCATGACAGTACCAAACATCGTAATCAGGAACAAACCCCTTTTTACACAAATGCACCTTAAGAGTTTCAACATCTCTGTAGGCTTTATTCTACACCTGTGATAGTTGCATGGGCACCTAATCCTAGGCTCATCCATCCATTCAGGTTGGCTACATGCAAATGCGATAAAATCTTCCAATCCATTCAGAAAATCTGGATTAAGCAAGCCATCTTTTATCCTTGCATACATCCACGAGCGAGCCCCGCTCATTTTTGACCGACTTATACAATTTCTGGTAAACCATTAAAGGAAACCACATTATAAAACTATATTAGCATTACTAAATATATAACTAAATTATTTCTTTTACACAACTAAGGTTAATAACAACCATTTAAATCATTTATAACTAAACCAATATTCTTTTACACAACTAAGGTCCCTACCCTGCAAGGCCGGGCCATGGCTACGATCCTTGGCGTGCTAGCAAGGACAGAGGCACAGGTTCATGCCAGGCTAATGCTAGGGCTTGAGTTCGGGTCGGGCCGCAAGGGTCCGTTCAATCATGAGACTTCACAAGCATTCAAGTGTCCTAAATTAATTCCACCTTCACTCCATGTCTAAAAGGTAAGGCCCTATCCCATTCAAGAATATTTTTTGTGATATGTTATTCTGCTATTAATTATCATCGATCGGTTACGTTAAAATTTCAGCAGCATTTCTCCATATGTTCTCCTAAATGTGTGGCATATATGCCACACTAGGAGAACGTATGAGCAAATACAAACCGCAATCTTAACCAACGATGATTAATAGCAACTAACATATCGCAAAAAATATTCTCAAACTGTCCACCAGGATAATTTGAGAATTTGCAAGACTGAGTCTTACAAATTCTCAAACGGGTCTAAAGGTTATAGTGCTATGATTAATAATATGGAAATCCGAAGACAATCGAACTTATGCTTGTTATTCATAAATTCTTATCAATTATACATATATAGGAATAGTGTTCTATATATAGTCACTGACTTCTTAGATTATGTCGAATATAAATGTTTGTGAAGACTAAAATATAAATCATTGAAACTACTAATTTGTTGCTGAAAATTAAATAAAACTACAACAAGACTTTTATTCTAGCATTACATAATTTAATGCATCATTCAATTTGAAGCAGAATGTAAATAATCAAGACATAACAATTGTAAATAACTACAAATGCACAAATATTATTGCATAAACAACTATAAAGAAATGAAAAGCTACGACTGCTATTTTGAAATTAGCTAATCTAAAGAGTTATGGTTAATGAGCTAAATTAGTTGACCTAAATAGCTAAGCTAATTCAGCTCGACCTATCTAAAGAGTTTTGATTGATGATCTAAAGAGCTAAGGTTGATGGTCTAAAATCAGCTTACTTGAAAAGTTAAAACTGATAAGCTAAATTAATTGACCTAAATAGCTACGATTTATGAGTTAAATCAGTTGATTTAAAGAGTCATCATTGATGAGCTAAATCAGTCTATCTAAAGAGCTACGACTAATGACATAAATTAATTAATTTATTAGAGTGATCATTCTCCATATATATATATATATATAGTAATACTATTGTGTGACCATTTGAATTAGTCCTATCGAAGCAAGTATCACTTAGTATCAGTATTGTGTGACATAAATTAACAGGGTCGAAAAAACCCCCCTGTTAATTTTTTTTTTGGTGGCCTGGCCACCGTGGCCAGGCCACCGGCCACGGCCGTGGCCGGAGAAGAAGGGGGGTGTGGTGGGGAAAACCCCCCTATTAATTTTTTTTTTTTGGTGGCCTGGCCACCATGTCCAGGCCACGGCTGGCCACCGCAGCGGCCGTGGTCGGAGAAGACCAGGGGAAAAACCCCTGTTAAATTTTTTTTTTTTGTGGCCTGGCCACCGTGGCCAGGCCACGACAGCGGCCGTGGCCGAAGAAGACCAAGGGGGGTGGAAAAAATCCCCTATTAATTTTTTTTTTGGTGGCCTGGCCACCGTGGTTACAAATTTAACTGTATAACAAATTTTATCCTATTATTTTAAGGAGTTACAACCAACCATGTGATTGATTCTTAAAACCTAGTTTACGGTGATTATACTTTAAAATATTATTTGGTGTCTACCAACTTTAATTTGTTGAGAAGCATATTTTTGCTTTTATCTCAGTGGCATATATTCAATATTTATGTATCTGCGAATCATTCTAACATGTTGCAACCTTGACTGCAGCCTAATCCTAATTTTGTTCACTTTTTTTTGTTGGCATGCAACCTTGAATAGAAAGATATTTTCATCTTCTCGCTTCAATGGATTAGCTCTCCTACTCCTGTAATATAGTTTTAAATGTTTTTTATATCTAAAAGTTCTTATTTTGATGTGTCTCATATTTAATTGTTTAAGAAGCATATTGCATATATCTTGGCAATATGGTACCATTCAATCCATTTACAGAAATAATTGTTTCATCAACAATCAACCTTAAACTGCACCTTAATTCTCTCAGTTTTGTTTGATTAATTTTTAAATGCGCAACTTTAAATGGATAGAAAATTTTACCCTATTACTCCAATCAATTACAACTTATCATGTAACACATTTTCACAAATGCACTTAAAGATATTGTTTTAATATTTAGCTTTCTAATTCATCAAAAAAATGTAATTTTACTAGGAGTAAAAATATAAATGAAGAAATAGTAAAGATTGCAAGTCAAGTGATACCAAAAAGTAAAAAATTTAGGTATTTGGGATTAATTATTCAGCAAAATGGTGAAATAGATGAAGATGTGAATCATAAAGTTAAAGCACGATGGATTAAATGAAGGAGTACTTTAGGAGTATTGTATAATTGGCGCATCCCATTAAAATTGAAATAAAAAATTCTATAAAACCGCTATTAGGCTAACTATGCCATATGGAACAGAGTGTTGGACAATACTGAAATAACATGTGAATAAATTAAGTGTAACAGAAATGCTTATGTTAAGATGGATATGTGGTAAAACTTTAAAAGATAGAATTAGAAATAAATATATAAGAGAAATGATAGAAATAGCTCAATTAAAAATAAAATGAGAAAAAATCGATTAAGATGGTTTGTGTAGAAAATATTTTTGTCTTGCAAAAAATTCTCTCCTAGAAATTGCTAGAAATATAATATAGAAATTTAAATACATAAATAAATTAAAAAATAAAACAAGATATGAATCAAGCCAGAATCGAGGTGTGTTAGACACTGCCCTAAGGATCAATTTTTTGCTCCTTCGTGGAGGTTGTTGGCGATTTGTTCCCAAGATATAATGATCCGGCTCGACCCGAACCTCCTACAACGAGCATGATCGCATGAAGGTGCAACCTAATGATTCCTTCAGATGCCCAAGAAATAATAACAAAAATAATATATTAAAAGAATATTCTGATTAATTTTTTTTCCTCTGAATCCTTGAGCCTATTTATAGGCTTAGCCCATAAAAGCTTCAACGGCTCGGCCCATAATGACTTTAAAGGCTTGATACCCAACGTCAGAAATGGCTTATAAAATGAATTGTTTAGGCCGTTTCTAAACGTTGATGAATGTTGGCCCTCACAACGTTCACGTAACTTTCAGTGAACGCTCGGGCGTTCTCTTTTTTTTTATTCAAACTTTTTTCAACAATCCCCCATAAAAGTTTTAAATATAAAAAAATAAAATTAATATAACATAAATTTTAGGGCATCTTATACTGCCCAATAGGTGAGGTATCATGTGGACTTAAACCTCACTTAGTGTTGATTGTATACATCTTAAGGAACCATAGTGGATTAAACCTTTAACTAGGTCCTTGACTCAAACTTCTACTAATCACATACATATATAGATCAATTGGGTTTAAGCGATCAGCGCATATTAAAGGCCTTGCGTTTAGTACCTTGATTTTTTATGAGAATTCTTTAAGGTTAGCCCAAATCTTTAGTCACATCCTAATATGACGATTCTCATATAGGTGAATCCTCAAGGGTATTTGTGACTAATACCTTACAGATAATCTACCTCGGATCCATTAGAGAATGACTCAACCTTACACAAATTTATTTCGTTACTTTATAAGAGCACTCATCATAAGGATGGGATGAGAAATTTTTTTTAAAAAAAATTATGCTCTAACACGATCACTTAATCAGCTTCGTTTCTATCACATTGAACCTCATTCATGGGATCTCCAATCACAGAGGTTGGGTATCCACTGCTGATGATCAAATAATGGGCTTAAGCCCCATCCCCCTCAATAAATCTAGGACTTCACTCCTAGATAATCCCTTGGTTAATTGATTTGCCAAATTCTTTTGGATTTGACAAATTCTAAGGAAATAACATCATTTTTTTTATTTGTCTTATAGACTTATGAAGCCGTATATGGCTTGGCAATGCTTGATATTCAGATAAAGCCATACAGAAAAAATATAACTAAAGGAGATCACAACTTTCAAACTGAAACAAGAAAAAATATAGTGTAATCTCTCAATGGCTACTATAACAGAAAACACTTATTTGGAATAAGAAGACTTTTGCATTTATATAAGAATATAGTTATATACTAATAGCTGCACTTAAAAGTAAAATAATGAAATGATGTGAAAATATATCTACTTACAAGCACGCATATATCATGTGCACAAATGCAAGCATGTATGTGTACACACATGATATATATATATATATATATAACCTTTAAATACCTTCTCTATGATCAATCATCCAATGTGAAAATCCTTCAAAAGTTAACTTCAAGGCAACTAATGGGATTATTATTAGTTCACAACATGTTTTGCATTTACATATATATGTGTGTGTATATATATATTTCAGGATTTTTTTTTTTTTTTCTTGAAGCTGCAAGTAAAATAATCACAGGAAAGCAGAAATCTAAGAGATGCTTATCAATTCTTTATGTAAGAAATGCTTACAGTCACCACTAAATGAAGTAGCTTATATGAAAGCTCAATCTAGTCTTTTCCTAGTTCTCTGTATGTAGAATTACAGAATTACATTTCATCAACTCGATGTAGTATGGTGGTTTAATTTGCTGCTCATATGTTGGCTCATAGTGTTAAAGATCCTCTTCACATGACAAAGCCACTCAAATATGAACCAAGTTTTTTTTTTTTTAACATCAGGATGGGACGGTATAATTAATCAGTTCCATACAACATGATTACTTTACTAGGATGCCTTCTGAATAAGCATCATATCATTCCAGTCAAAAACCAATATTGAGCCCAATATTGGAATTTGAAACCTTGGAACCAAAGGATGATGTGAATTTAAGTGAATTAGCCTCGAAGGATTATTTTTTCCATCACTCTAGTTATGGAATAAAAACTTTATCAAAAGAGATGGTTAATCACCTCTATCACTTGTGATTTAAGATAGGTGTATTGTGAGAGCCTATATTAATTACATGAGTAAAATATAAGCATACCAATGATAGAAGAAAATTACAGTTCATTCCATCAGGAAAAAAAAATTGTAAAGATTTTAATGACATGAAATACCCTGACCATAATGATTTTCCTTACTAGTATCATAACTAACAGGAACTATAAAATATTTCCTCACTTAGAATAAGGGCATACTACTTTTGGTTTTATATGCACACAACATGCATAGTTTTACAATAATGAACACAAGCTATAAATTCAAATATCTACATCTATTATCAACTAGTGTAATTGAAATAAATAAGCAGAATGAAGTAGAATTTCAGCTTAGCAAAATTTAAGATTACCTTGAAGAAAACATCAAATAAGGTGTATTAGAGAAGGAACACACTTGTCATGATTGACTGATTTTGTTTATACCATTGATAAATAATTCAAATAATTTATCCCTTTGGTAAGTAAGTTTATGGCATCTTAAATTTCAAATTAAAAGATTTCTCTCTTTTTTTCAAAAAAAATTATAGCTTTCTGCACTGATTCAAAAATAGGATTTTTTTTTAAATAACTTATAATGAAAGTCCTAGCAACTTCTAGTAAAAAAGAAAAGCTGATCCTTAGCTGTTGAAAATAATTTTTAACTTATGCAAAAAATTCCTTCCCTAGAAATTGCTAGAAATATAATATAGAAATTTAAATGCATAAATAAATTAAAAAATAAAAAGAAGATATGAATCAAGCCAGGATTGAGGCGTGTTAGACACTATCCTAAGGATCAATTTTTTATCCCTTCGTACATGTTGTTGGCAATCTATCTCCAAGGTACAATGACCCAGCTCGACCCGAACCTCCTATCACAAGCACGATCACGTGAAGGTGCAACCAAATAATTTCTTCATATGCCCAAGAAGTAATAATAAAAATAATATAATAAAAGAAAAAATATTCTAATTGATTTTTTTCTTAATCCTTAAGACTATTTATAGGCTTAGCTCATAAAAGCTCGGTTCGGCCCATAATGGCCTTAAAGGCTTGATAGCCGTTAGCATCAAATAATATTGAATAACGTCAAAAATGGCTTACAAAATGAATTGTTTGAGCCGTTTCTGGATGTTGATGAACGTTCAACGTCGTCGTTCCTTTTTTTTTTTTATTCAAACTTTTTCCAATACAATGAAGATCTTTAGATTCTCCAATTAGAAAGAGTGGTCTTTTAACAATTTATGATAAGGATAGATGTAGAGGTAGATCTAAACTAATATGAACATAAATAATTAAAAAATATATAACTATTTGTAATTTGAATGTCGATTTAATTCCAAATATGATAGAGTAGAGGAAATAAATTCACGTAGCCGATCCTATGTAGTTGGAAAAAGGCTTAAATGAGTTGAGTTGAGTTTCTAATTCATCAAGAAACATATCTTTTCATTTTTTTTCAACAATATGGTCTAAATTCTTACTGAAGTTGTAGGTTGTTTAATTCATTTGTTGCAATGTAACTTTCAATGGAAAGAGAATTTTTCACTATTGCTTTAACCAATCACACAAATTGTGCATATTCAATTCCTAAAATTTGGTTTGGATAATTCTTGCTTTGCTATATGCCACCTTTAATTCTCCGATATTGTTTCGTATCATTTTGTCAGCATGCAACCATATTTACACCCAAATTTTCTTAATTTTATCCAATAAATTTATTAGGTTATAACTTTAAATGAAAATCGAATCTAACCTATCACTCTGGTCAATCATAACCTCCCCTATACTTACCTCATACAATCTACATGCAGGCGATTTAATACTTTATCATCTTATTTTGGCATCCGCTACATTCAAGTCATCAAAAGCCATACAGTTGCATGCATATCAACAACATAGCATATTTTAAATGATCATCCTATCAACCTTTGTACCACCTTTATTTTTTTCTTCTTTTGGGTAACAGAAATAAAAGAAGACCAGTGTCTCAAATACAAAACTCCTTTGATGTCTATCAAAGCTTGTTGGTTTAACTCTGATAGGAAAGCCCCTGTGAGTTCTAAATTCTCCAAATCTGATGCGTAGCAGCACAATTTGCTAAAAAATCAGCCGCCTGATTTGCTTACCAAACTGAAGAGAACTTCCAAACTTAATAAACAAACTGAAGAGAACTTCCAAACTTGCACTGTTTCACAGTTCATTTTTCTTATGTTTTCCTGACTTCCAGATTGGTAATTGGTGATTAAAAAAAAAAAAATAGACCATCAAGGATGGCTCTTGTCTATAGGCCTCACACCCATGATCATTTCCGTAATGCTTTATGCTCTCTGTTTTTGGTCCATCCACCATTTAGTGGGCATTTCTTTGGTCCATAATCCACCCAGAGGATGTGGGAGTTGGTAGTTGGTGATGAAAAAAAAAAAAGTTAAGACCATCAAGGATGGCTCTCGTCTAGGCCTCACACCCATGATCATTTTCTCTAATGCTTTATGCTCTCTGTTTTTGGTCCATCCAGCGTTTAGTGGGCGTTTCTTTGGTGCAAAATCCGGCCATGAGAATCCCACTGGCTCTAGATATAAAGTTAAAAATATGTCCACAGTAACGAATTGTATTGGTTTCGGAGACGAGTCCTCGTTAAACAACCAGAAAAATAAAATAAGGCAGCAACTTTTTTCATAAAAGACA
Organism: Calamus simplicifolius; assembly: GCA_900491605.1. Classification (NCBI taxonomy): domain Eukaryota; kingdom Viridiplantae; phylum Streptophyta; class Magnoliopsida; order Arecales; family Arecaceae; genus Calamus; species Calamus simplicifolius. The sequence goes on from UESW01001508.1 coordinate 68,859, forward strand.
TCCTTGGAAACAGAGGGCACCGAGCTCATGGTCAGCACTCAGCGCTAAAGTAGCAGTAAAGGAGAGAGCACCAATTAACGGCGCTCCAAATGGCAAGCAAAATCCCCACCAAATAAAGTTAATTTATCGCCGAGGTGCCACCTTCCGTTAGAACTTGGAATCCCATATACTAGCCGTCGGATTGGACACGTGTAAGCAACCCAGTCGAGCTCCCCCTCTCTCTCTCTCAGGCAAATCTCCGGAAGCCATAAAAATCATTCTTTTTTTTTAATTATTATTAATTTTGAACTCTCTTCTACCTCCGCTCTCCGCTCTCGGAAACCCTGGAGGGGTGACTTGCGGAGATCTTATTCGAAGAGTGTCCGTCGCTGGATCGAGGTTTGGTTTGCCTCCGAGTAGAGCCGAAAAAGAAAGAGATTTTGCTCCCTCTGTTTTTTTTTTTTTTAATTATCGCCGAATGGCCATGAATCTTGCTCGAGATCCACCCTTTTCTCCCTTTTTTGTCTGCTTTGTTCGGCTTTAGGGACCCCATTCGCATCAGAAATTCGCTAAAAATTCCATCTTGTTGCGTTTTTTCCGATCCATTCGCATCGAGGGCAATTCAAAAATCGAATCTTTTTGGGTTGTTTTTGGCGTCTAGGAGGAAATGTCGTACCCGCTGGAGCAGCAGCAGCAATCGCCGCCGTTGCCGGTGTACGAGGTGGTGTCGAGGTCGAGCGGCGGGAGGTCGTACGGACCGTTGATCGGCGTGCTTGCCGTCATCGCCGTGCTCGGGTTCATTGCCGGGATCCTGGGGCGGCTCTGCTCCGGCCGGAGGATATTCGGGCACGGCTACGACTTCGAGGGGTGGATCGAGCGCAAGTGCGCCGCCTGCATCGATGGGAGAGTGGAGCTCCGCCCGCCTCCACCGCCTGCGGTTGCGCCCGCGGAGGGGCCGGGTTCGAGTGGAGCCGGCGGCGGTGCGGCGGCCGAGGGCGCGCCGGTGGGAGCGCGGCCGGAGGGGAAATAGGCGTAGCGGGTGCTGCCGGCGGCGGCCGCGAGCTGAGCGGGTCTCGAGCTATGTGCGGAATGCATTCGTCCTCCTTTGTTTTTTTTTCTTAAAAAAAAAATTGTTGGTATTTTTCTTTTCGTTTTACGTTCAGCGTTTTGGGGGTCTCTGTTTGGTTTTTTCTTTTCTACATTGGTTGTTGGTACGTGGAACGGTAGGAGCCGTGGCGTCACAATTCAAAAGGCTGGGTGTTTCATGTGATGTTAGAACTTGGGAAGTAATGAAAGCAGTTTGAGTTCCTCGGGTCTCTTTCCTACTTTGTGTGTGTGTGTGTTTGCTAGCACCTCCCTCTCTCGCGCTGCGTGTTTGTTAGCTTTTGCCTTGTGTTGTGGGACAAATTATTCAAGTACAATGCATCTAATTATTAACCATTTATATGGTAATTTATACTATTTTCTCTGTATATTAGGTTTGAAGAATCAAATACTCCATGGCATTGACTCTAAGGTTAGATTTGGTGCATCGTCAATAATCTTGAATGATAATATCGATTACTTATAAGATAGTTTACCACTTGATATATTACAGTAATATTGATTACTGTGTTTGATATACACAAGTAATTTGATTACTCTATTTGGTATCACAAACAGATTATCAACCATATAACATCAAATTCTCAAAATACTTTAAATTAAATTTATTAAAATTTATATATATATATATATTTAATTTAAAATATATATGTATATGATAATATTTAAAAAATTATATTTATAAATAATATTCGAAACGATAGTGATGCTGGAGGCCATTAATCGAAACAAAGCGGTGTGCTATAGGGCCGCTAGGAGCAGCAAATATCCATGGGAGAGGGTATGGCTTGAGACCATGGAAGTTCCAGTGAGGTCGATAGAGAAGGATACAAGTAGAGAGCGATCAAGAGGAAAAAAGGTAATTTTATCAAAAAGTAATTTATTAGATTATCAAATATCTGATAATATGGATAAATATCCTTTTTTTTTTTAGGTAATCTCGATTAAATTACCACTGCAGTATATTATCATTCAAAATATGTACCAAACATAGTTATTAATGGATCCTGATGGATCCTATTTAAATTACTAATAATCTAGATAGATTATATGCTACGAAACGCCCCTAAAGTATAAATCAATAATTGGCATGCCAATGTGGACCACGTTGCAAATTGATTCAAAATAATAAATTTAGATTGATCTTAAGTAAATTCATACCGTTATTATGTTGATATAATTATGTTATGATATAGTCATATCATATCACAAGACATTTTAAATCTTTTTATTTATTTTATATAAAAATAATATAATAATAAAAAGAGATAGATTATTTTAAATCATGATTATTTATATTAAGTAAGTATTAAATAAGTTAATTTATTTATAAGCGAGCCTTATCTTATCATTTAGTAGAATATGTTAATTAATCTGGTTATGTGTATAATTAATTAGTATCATATACTAATTTTGACATGATAAAGTGAGACAAATTGCTACTCCTAGCCACTAATATTTAAACCATACTCATTCTTTTTAATCTCTTAATAATTATGTATATTGAGAAATATATTTATATTTATTATGTGCAGTAAATAATTTTAATGCAAAGGGATGGAAGCTTATGGTTTTAATCGATTATTTTTTTTATTTTAAGGTGCGGCCAATGAAAAAATAATAATAAAAATAATTCCATAGGAGGGCAAAATTGAACTATCCGGTTCCAACATTTGCGATGAGCTGTGGGAACCGTATCGCGGCACTCGTTGGCTTTTACCGATGTGATGTGATATGTACGAAGTAACGTGACCTGTTGTTCACTAATGTTTTCAGCTGGAGAGATCTTGTCAAGGGTCACCTCCAGGTTGTTTTGTTAAGCCAAGTGTTGTTGGTGGTTGCTGTTATTGTTGTGCTAAAAGGCTCACCCAAATATGAGTGGCATTTTATAGAGATTTTAAGTTCAATTTAGTTGCAATCAGATGCTGGAAAATTTAATTCGTGAACGATGTTTGTGGCCTTGAGGCTGCACTTTCAAACTGGCACAGTTGCCCGACAATGGTTTTCTTCTACCTTGATGCCATGCCAGGGGGGATCAGGTATTTTTGAAATGAAACAAGGTTGAGTTATGATACATGCGAATTCTTAATATGCACTCCAATGCCTTATAAAAATATCATAAAAATATTACTTAATCAAAAAAATTTTTTATAAAAATTTTAAAATGTTATGCGTGCATCTGAATTTTATAAATGTGATAGTCACAATATAATAATTATATCTCATGAAATCATAGCTTTTTTAACTCTTATAAACTTCTAAAATTACTTATATATCCCCCCACAATGTTTTATTTATGTATTATATATCATGATAAATATCTGAAATTATTGTATGTTTTTATAAATTTGTTATTTACTTATGTATCTTTATAATTATTTTTTCAATAAATCTAGCATGTATGTTAATATGTATTATATATAGAGAGAGTTGGACTTGGCTACATTCGGTCACTTCTCTTATTGATGGATCAGTATGATTTTTTAAATCATCTCATCTTTTTACTTTTCTTTATATTTAGAATCCGTGAATTATGTGGATTCAAGAATGAAAAGTGTTGCTGTTGAATTTCGTGACGCTCAAGTTAGTGGCCATTCTTAGCAAACAGATGAGAGAAGAAGGCTCTAGTAGAAGGATTTTTCAAAGATGACCTCCTAAGAACGATGACCTCTGCTAGAGTTTTCTTTTTGAGCTTAGGTAGCACATACCTGGGAGGTCCTGAGACTGCGTAGTTAGGCCACTGGGATGATGGTAGATTATCACCTGATTTCTCAATCGTATTTTAGAAAGTTGAAAGCCGATATAATTCGAATCTGATTAGTTATGGGACCGATATGATTGGAATCATGTTAGTTGCAAAGATCGACGGTTAGAGGGACGATAGGTGCTTCATTAAGAACTTAAGATTCAGTTATTCATGGGTGACTGGCTGTATTCAGTTTTTACTTTCCTTTTAGGGTGTCGAGAGCTACGATTAGGATCCTGCTAATTATGAGGTCGATCTTATTGGGAATTCAAAATCCCATTGATTGCAATTAGAGAGTCATTTTGGCTCTCATTTCCATTTAAAGAATGTTATTCGGAGGTCCATGTGGTCAAGGTAGTTGATCTTTTGGAATGCTCGACTTGATACGAAATGGTTAGGGTGGAGGGTCTATGGTTTGACCGAGGTATGGAGATAGCTTGATCCTGTCGAGGTGCGAGGATGTCTCAGTCTTGTCGAGGTATAAGGATAGCTCGGTCTTGCCAAGGTATGGAGACACAATTTATCTTTTTTGAGATGTGATGGTTAGTGAGTCGTAAATCAAAAATGACTCTCACCTTTTCGCCATGTGCGCCAATGTTGATGCGGTGACAATTTTACCCCGTGCCAAAGAGATAATTGAATCTATGCTTGACTACAATTGAATGTAGTTAAATCCACTTTATATATATACATGCATATATGTATGTGTGTGTGGTAGATTTGATTACATTTGAATGTAGTTTAAGTTTGGTATCCGGTTATCTTTTTCATCCTTAAATTCACATGGATCCCAAGCCATCTTATTTTTTTTACTTCTTTTATTTTTAAGATTCATGAATTGCATGGATCAAAAAGTGACGAATTTAAGTTTTACTGTATTCGAATGTAGTCAAATATACTTTCTCTACCCCCCCTCTCTCTCTTTCTCTCTCTCTCTACTTATAATCCTTTTTTGCATTTTTTATCCTTATGAAGTTAAGGATGTTTATGCAAATAGAAAATTTATGAGTATATATATATATATATATATATATTTATTGAATATATATAGAAAAAATTATGAGGATATATAAATATAATTTTAAACATTTATAAAGGCATTCATGCACCAAAATTTTCTGTTTCTTGTGCTCTTTTGGCTCTCTAAAGAGTCTCATGCATAGCATGGCCTATGCTAAATACCAGTATTAAATTAATAATAGAGCGAATCAATCTGAAGAGAGTTAGGGTTAGCATCAACCTAAACGGGATCAAAGATGGTGCCGTTGGCGTCTGGTTTATATAACGCTGCTAGCTCTTTTAACAATTCATTAATGATTTGGAAGATTAGTCCCATTTGGCAGTCAATTTGCACTTACCAATGGACCATTCCATTCGTTCCACTAAGCCAAGCGACTTTTAATTTTTATAAACTATAAGTCTATATATATGGAAAACATTCCCTCGGCCTCAAGTGAGACAAGGGGAAGGCCGCCATATGGACCGGGATATCAAATCCTTAAATTATATTTGAAATAGAGGATAAGAAAGGATATTCCTTATAAGGGATATCCTTTCTTATTTTTAAAAACTATAACTACAAAGAATAAATCTAAAAAGAAGGTTAATCAGAGGGGATAATTCATGTTTAAATATGAGTTATTCTCTGAACTTATTTCCTAGAGGACTCAGGAATAACTAGAGTCATTTCTTGATAGGAAAGTTGTTATTTAAAAAGATGATTATTTCTTCAGCTATCTTCTAAATACATATTATTCTGTACACTTATCCAAAAATATGTTTTTAAAAATTAAACAATATCTTAGTATTGTAACACCCAAGGCATGATGCTAATGCGGTGGGGCTCATCTATGGAGCCCACGCGATTAGCTTCCCAATAATACAGTAGGCAGCACTCTCCCATCTTTCCCGGCTGCAAATTTTTATCCTATGAAAGCTGCTTTATGGTTGTTGCAAGCTCCCTTAATTCCTCTCATCTTCCAGGTTGTGAGCGTGGTCCATTCAGGAGTTTAGTGCATGATTATATATATAAAGTATTTAAAAACTCATACAAGATCAAAAAGTTTAAATAATAATCTTAAATTATAACAAATAATATAAACTTAGTTTATGATCCATATAAAATAAAGAATACTGAATATAGATTTTATAATTTTTTTTATTAGCATCGACCGTTAGGATAACTGTATGAGGTATTTTTTGTAGAGGTTTTTATGGGTAATAGCTTGCAATCTCTCCCTGGAATGGTTGTTTTTGGTTCGAGCGAGTTTGATATAGAAAACTATTTTCACATCTATCATTTATAAGTTGTTTGGAACGCATAAAGCTCAATACCTCATATAGAAAAAATTATTTTAATTTTTATCGAAAATAATTATCTTGAGATAAAAGAAAAAAATACGAAAACGCATGTCCATGGCACAAAAATATATTATTGGTATGTATTTTGAAATATTTTTAGAAAAAAAGTAAAAAAGATATATTTATGCGGGAATAGAAAATGCAAGGAACCACTTACGAGTAGTAGTGTTGCTGGTTGTAATTAAAAAAGTTTGAAGAGCATCTGTTGTAAATGAATGCTTCTATCTTGCATGTGTTAAAGAGGTGATCTTTTATTAATTTTATGGATCATTGGCAGAGCTGACAGATGCTTGGCAAGGGACAAAAAAAGTTCAATAGTATTGAAGTTTTAAAAATCCAAATTGATGGTGAAAGAAGATTATATATGCAATGGTGATATCTTGATTAAAAACACTTTATCAGAAGCAATGAAGATATGATTAATTGGAAGATCCTTCTGTTGTTAGAGAGAGAGAGAGAGAGAGAGAGAGGAGGTGATCTCTGGCCTCATGTCCTCTTTAACTCCTGAAAAGACGAAGAGTTTATAATTCGATCTAACATGAAGATTCGATTTGACTTGGTACCACACAGGCCACACTTTCTGCGCAAGATGGATGCCACTCCTTATTTTCTGATGTCATGCGCCCAGACGTTCCAAAGGAAAGCAGGTTGACGAGACGCGGTGTTAAGTACTCCATCCCTCATCAGCTTGCTTCTGTTGTAGCTTATTATTTATCAGGTGCTGGCTTGCTCTGGCTTTATATTATCACCAGCAGCCCATTCCTCCCACTCCCTCGGCCGCCAGCTCGGCTGACCATATTCCCATCTCTCACGCTCCTTTACTTTTCTCCCCGAGGGAGGCTGGGAGCGCGAGCGAACGGAGACGTACGTCTAAAAGGCGATAGCGCAGTGCGGAGAGAGAGAGAGGACCCCTTGGAAAGGGCTGCGTTTGCATGGGAGAGAGCGGCACGCTGGAAGAGAGAGACATGAAGTTGTGATCACATCCAAATTTAACCATATATATATATATATATATATATATATATATATATATGGGAGAGAGCGGCACGCTGGAAGAGAGAGACATGAAGTTATGATCACATCCAAATTTAACCATATATATATATATATATATATATATATATATATATATATATATATATATTATATTACTGTCGAAATCTGTTCTCCGACTCGAACGTGATCGGACTTCAGGATGGGCTCCCTCCCAAGTGGATTTGCAAAATAGTCCTCACGCGAGAGGCATTGAGGGTGGCCCTCCACGGAAGACCCTCCGATGCTCAAGTCGGCGGGGATCAGCAATTAACAAATGTAAGGAGAAGGCTCTCGCTGAAGAGTCTCTCCAGGATGGCCTTTCGAGAGCTCCGAGCAGAGCGCTAATGGCGGAAAGGGGTCAGCAAAGATAGAGGAAAAGTGAGCCAATAAGCAAGTACGCATACCTGAGAAGTCGGAATACTGTTCTATTTATAGAGGATCACTTGATTCCTTGGGGGCATCGTGGGTCCGAAAGCCGTTAGGATTCGAATCCAATTTGTTATGAGGTCAGTAAGATTCGTATCTTGTTAGTTAGAGGATCGACGGTTGGGAGAGCTGGTTGATGTCTTGAGATTCGGAGATGGTGTAGGCTCTAGGGCTTTAGGCCACTCTGGGTATGATTTTTGTCTAAACTCTCCCGTGCCGGATTTCACAGAGGTGCTTGAGTGCCCGGGTCTGGCCGGGGCACGGTGAATAGGAATAACTCGGCGGAGGCCGAGAGACAGGGATAGCTCGGCTGAGGCCGAGAGATGTCAATAGCTCGGCTGAAACCGAGAGACATGGATAGCTCGGTTGGGACCGAGAGACAGGGATAGCTCGGCTATGACCGAGAAATGTGATAGCTCGCTGGGACCGAGAGATAGAGATAGCTCGGCTAAGGCCAAGAAACAGGGATAGTTCGGCTAAGGCCGAGAAATGTCAATAGCTCGGCTGAGGCCGAGAAATGTCAATAGCTGATGTCAATAGCTCGGCTGAGGCTGAGAGATGTGATCCAAGCCTTGGGAATCCTTGGCTTGCCGAGGGACTAAAGCACCTCGACGCACTAAAGCTGATTCATCTCTAACGAGTACTGCACAGCAAGTGGGAGTCAGGGCTAATCCTAACCCCTTGCATGATTATTAATGCAACGGTGATTTTACCCCTCAACATATGCCCCCCACTCCCTAGTTCGAAGCGTAGGTTCGGGCGTAGGAGTATAACTCCAGGTGGCACGATCTGAATGGAGGGGTCTGGATTTGACAGCCTATGTAATGATGCCCTAATTAATGTTGCGCGGCCGCCATGCCTTTACGGGATGAATCTGTCGTTTCTTAGGGGCAAAGGTTGGGGAAAAGCCACGTATCAAATCCCGATTTTCACGGCGCCCGCGATGGTGGTTCCGGGTGTCTCGATTAAAATGCCTTATCTTCTCTTTGAGGCGGTTACCTTTGAGGAGAAACAAAGTTGTAACAACGCTATTTCCATTCGCAGCGCTCTTTTGTTTCTTCTTGGATAATCTTGTTCCCCTGTTTCCTTTGTAACCTCGCTCGGCGTTTCTTTCAACCAACAGCATGGTGAGGCCTAGCAACATGGTTTCAGAGATTGTTGCTGAGGATTTGGGGAGAATATGCTAGAAATATGGCATTCCCTCGGATATCATTTTGCGGCTGTCGGAGCCCGAGCATAGGGTCTCGCAAGAGTTGGAGGGTGGGATCTTTCTTTACGAAGATAGTCTGAAGGCAAGCCTCCGGTTTCCCCTTCATCCCTTAGCGAAAGAGATCATGAGGTTTTATAATATCTGCCCGACAATGGTGGCTCCTAACAGCTGGCGGAGTATCATCGGATTTATCTCGATGTGTAACCGGGTTCAGGTAACAACAACTTTGTCCCTGTTCCGTGTTTGTTACCATTGATGTCCGGGAGGAGCTCAGAGTGGTCCTATATCGGACCTCGGAGGTCATTCAGGATGATCATGGATAAACCGTCGTCCATAAAGGAATGGAAGGTTCGATTCTTTATCGCCGAAGGGAACATCGGTTCCGGCTTCCCGCGGGGATGGGGAAACCCTGTTAGGGATATGGAAGCGCATCCAGCCTTATCCGAACAAGAGAAGGAAGACCTAGGGGTCCTTCTTGACGGTCGAGTGTTCTCGGCTAATGTCTTACTATCGGAGGAGGCTCTTTTCGCCGCTGGGCTTAGCCCCATCGACGTACAAGGCAAGTCTTTTTCTTTCTCCCTTCCATTGATTTCATTCGAGCGAGTATACCTCGGTCTGATTGTTCGTCTACTGCGCTTGCAGCTAAGAGATTTGCGCTGAAGGGCCGCATAAAGAAGGAGTTGGGCAAGCGCCCGAGAGAGGCCAGTAGTGGGGAAAGACGCAAGCCTGAGAAGAGGGTTCGTCTTTCTGAAGGACGCTTGCCGGAGATAGTGGACAGAAAAGAGAATGTGGGAGCGCCGGCGATGAGAGAGGGGTCCTCTCAGTTGGGGGAAGAAGCAATAGCCATGACGGAGGAGCAGAGAGTGGAGAAGGACCCAGAGAGGTGCCGAGATCCCTTGCCCTTTGGTGGTGGAGATAGTGGATAGCCCGGACGAGGCTCCGTTAGAAGTTCAGGGTGAGCCTACCATTGAAGGGCCTCCCTCGGAGGGATTAAAGGGCGGTGACATTGGGCCAGCAGTAATGGAGGCTCAGGAGGAGTTTCCTGCTGGAGAGCTTCCGCCTGAGGAGGTTAGAGGAGCTAGTGAACAGGTTGAGGCTTCGGTGGAGCCCGCAGGGGAGGAGCAGGCGTCGATGATTGAAGAAGGACCTTCGGGTGAAGAAAGGGGACAGATGATAACCTTCCAGTCGAAGCTTCTCCCAATGAAGCCTCGGGAACATTGATGCCTGGGCTGGCCGAAATATCCGAGGAATCGCAGGCCAGACTTTTGCTAAAGGAGGCCAGAGATTGAAGGCTTCTCAGTCCGAGGTTGCCCAGACTGATCCCTCAGATGGGCAGCCTGGTAGTTTGGACCCGGCTGTCGAGGAGGCATTCTCTGCTCTGATGAGGTCAGCATTGTATCCGAGCGCGGGTTCCTTAATGAAAGTTTGCAGACTTGGATCTTATCGACCCGCATTTGGTCAGCGAGATGTGGCGAAGGATGTTCATCTTCTCCCTGAAATCAATAATTTCACCCTTATGGAGCTAGTTAGGTCTTACACCTCCCGGGTGAGTTGCTAATCCAGAGTAGTGGGTGCTTTCTGGTTAACTTGATCGTGCTTTCTTATTTGGGTTTTGTTTCGCAGAGCGCTCTGATCACTAGGGCACTATGCTGGCGCTTGAGCCTGGCGACAGGGGCCAGCGTTCAGGCCAAGAGAGTCAGTACTGAGCTCCGATTGCGAATAAAGGCGTCCGATAAATTTGAACGAGTTCTGGACACCGCCAACAAGAACCTGGCGAGGGCGAGGGGATTGCATCAGGCCACCCTCGACGATGCATCCAAATTAAGGCTTGAAGTTAAGGAGCTACGTGGGCTTCGAGCGAGGTACGATGAAGTATGCTTGGAGTTATCACAGGTCACAACCAGATATACTGAAGAAATGGAAACTACTAAGAAGCAGTTTACGAAAGTCGAGACAGGATGAGGAGAGAAGCTGCCGAGGAGAAGAATCGCCTGAATAGAATGCTTGGCGAGTCAGAGGAGAAGGTCTGGCAGCTAAATCATTGCATTGTTGCCAGGGATGACAGGATCAGATGGCATTAGGAGAAAATGGCCAAGCTCGATAACGAGCTCTCCCAGTCTAGGGAAGAAGCTAACAGCAGGCAGTCGAAGATCAATGACCTCAAGGACAGGATCAACCAGGTTAAGGCCGACAAGATGAGGGCCTTCAGCAAGGTTGAGGAATTGACCAGGAGATTAACTTGACATGAGGAGGAGGTACGATATCATCTTTTTAATTTTTCCATCGGCTCACTATTGCATCGGCTAACCCTGTGTTTGCAGATGGAGAGGCAAAATTAGAGGGCCGAAGCCAATTAGAGACCATGCAAGGGGAACTATCGTCGAGTCGACAAAGAGCTCAGAGCTCGAAGGGTGGGCCGCCGAGACCGAGGAGCAAATCGCCTCACTCCGGAGCCAAGTTGTCGAGGCTGAAAGGCATCTCGCCATACTTCGGGGCGAACAAGATGCGACTTGTGCCAAGGCTTTCTAGCTTGGCGCGGAGGAGGCCCGAACCAGAATATCTCGGGAGCATCCGGAATGGGATCTCTCTTTTTTGATGTTGAACCTTTGAGGCATGTACCCCGGGGACTGAAGAAGTCGAGTATGAAAATATCTCAGACGTCGATCTTGATGCAATTTTGGGCTTTGGCGATGCCGCCGAAGGAATGACGACTTTCGAAGTTGGCAAAACGAGCCAAGCTTCCCCGAATGTTGCTGAGATACCGCTGGGATCGATCCAGCCCCGATCTTGAGGTCGTTTGTGTATTTTTTGCTTTTCGGACTTGTGACCTGATTGAAATTTCTGATGAACGAGTTTTTTCACCTCTATTTGTTTGTCTTTTTGGCTAATCTTTTACCTTAAGTTTTCCTCCAACTGCGAACGGATATAACTCATTCACGCTCTTAGGGCGGTTGAATTCGGGCTAGAATAAGCGTTTCAGTCGAGGCCGAGATATAAAGATTACCCGGTGCTGCCGAGGAATATAGTTCTGGTCTGCTCAGCGGGTAAGGGAGTTCGCCCTGCCGAAGTATCGGATAGCTCGACTTGAAATATCGAGAATCGCAGGGGTATCCTGGTTAAAGCCGAGGTTAGATAGTTCGGCTTGCCCAGAATGGAGAAATGGCATGTTTTCAGCCGAGGTACACGAAGTGGCTTTGTTGGAGAGTATTTTGCCTTTGTCAGGGGCATTTACTTCATTGGCCTTTTCAATGCAGGTCTTTTTAGTGTACTAACAAGCAATCGATCGTTATTGGATGGCATCGTTTTCGGAGGGGATTTCCCAGGCCTGCCCGTATCCCAACGACCTGCAGCCGATCTCATGCATTTAAGGTTTTTGATTCGAGATCAGGGACGCATTTGGCGTGCTCTGGGAAATAATTCTTTTCTTCTGCCCTTCCACGTAGCAATGGGACATGCTGTTTCAAATTTTGGGGGCTCATTTGCCTATAAATTGGGGAGAACGGGCCATGTTAGGCTATCTCTCAGGACTTTGTTCTCCTGTGAAAGCTCTCATGATGTCTATGTATCTGAGGTTGAGAGTGGAGAGACTGAGTTCTCCTTTTGCAAGTCGACTTCCCCTGGATAGCTGGGGTGATGAAGGAGCCGCTGAAGAGCAGCCCGTCCTCAAGAGAGGAGTTTCGAAGATCATATGGAGAGCGCACGGGAGGTTCGCAGAGACCATATGGGGAGCGCACGTATGCGCTCCATGTGTATCTTTGCCACTTTCCATGGGGACCGTAGGAATGCAAAGTATGCATATCCCCATGGTAAGGACGGACTTTTCCTTCTCCTCGGGCTGGGTCCCTTAGCTCGTCCGGCTGGGGGATCTTTTGCCTATGAAGAGAGAGTTGAGAGCAGTGTGGGCCTGCTGGTCCCCTATCTTTCACGGTCGGGCAGCGTCCAGCAGTTCAGCATCCCACCCAGGGGGATGTCTCCCCAGCATCGGCATCCACAGGTCTTCCTTCTGTTCTTGGATATCTTGGTTCATCCGAAGACCCGTGGGAGGCCGGCCTGGCCTAACCATGGTTCAGGGTGAGCTGACTGGATCGTCTGACTACTCGGGTCAGGTGCCGAAACATCATTATTAACCGAAGCTGACTGAAGTAGTCCGGCCGAGCTATTTACTTGTTTTTATTTCCTGTGCCATGATGCACTTGTGATGCCTCTTAGGAGGTTGTAACTCTTTTCCATTGATGAAGAAATAAAGAAAGTTTTATTCTTTCTTCTTTTAGCACCTGCTTCTTTTTCGATGTGATTGTGTTTGAGAGTTACTACTCCCATATTATTCTTTTTTGTCATAGCATATCTCGGCAGCGTTCTTGCTACCTTGCTTTTGCTAAGACCAATGCTCGGTCCTCAGTGGAGGAAAAAGTGTGTCCCTGTTTGGGTCAGAGGTGGACCTGGGCGGTCCTGGGACTCATGCGGTAAGCATGATCCCGTTTGTAGAACGAAGCAGGTATTTCTTCGGAAAGAGATAGCTCGTATGTCTTTACAGTTGAGTAGAAGGAGATTGCTTACTTCTGCCAAAGTATCATAGAACGTCTTAATTGCGTCAGAGAGTTTGAGAGATTACTCGTCTAGATCGGAGCTTTAGATAACATTTTAAGAATATGCCATTTGACTTGGCCAAGGTTTCAGATAATCACTCGGTTGTAGCCGAGGCTTCGGAACATCGCTCGGTTGTTACTGAGGCTTCAAATACCATTCGGTTGTTGCCGAGGTTTTGGAATATCGCTCGGTTGTTGCCGAGGCTTTGGAATATCGCTTGGTTGTTGCTGAGGCTTCAGAATGTCGCTCGATTGTTACCGAGGCTTCAATATCGCTCGGTTGTTTTACTTGGCCCTGTCAAGGTACGGAGATCGCTTGGTGTTTCCAAGGATTTTTGATAGTTTACTTGGTCCTTACTGCAACTGTGGATTCAGGCACGGATGGCCAAAGAGGATGGGGGCTACCCGAGCGATGGAGGGGGCACCCGAAGCTGTAAATCGGTCACTCTCGGAGAGGGCAAGCTATATTGCTCAGTGTTGGTCGCTGATGCACTTTTTCCTCTTCTCGCATTTTTCGAGGATGCCCAATTCGAGGAAGTCTGGCAGACTTTCGAGATCATTTACTTCGAAAGGGTCCAGATCGGAGGAGTCTAGTCCCAAAAGGGAGCTCCTTGAGCGCCTCAATGTTATTAATAATCCTCTTCGATGAGGGGCGGAACTCTTCATTTCCCGCGAGCACCCACTGAGGTGGCGACGCGTGACGAGTTTCCACGGGCTGAAATTAATGGCTCGAACGATCAAATATTCACCAGGAGCGGTTTTAAATACGGATGAGGATGATGCCTCTGTTAGTCATCTTTTAGCCGATCTCCCAAGAGTTTCTGGGTTCTGAGATGGCTTCTGGAGGTGTGGGGCGATCGACTGAGGCGCCAAGCGGCGGCGCTAATGGCCGTGGGGGGTCCCAGGGGAGCCGTTATGGTAACAGTTGATGGGGAGGTCCTGGCGTCAATGTTCGCGGATCGCGAGCGGCTTCAGAGGGCGGCCGAACAATATCTGGCGTTTCTATGAGGGAAGTCGATCTCCTTCGTCGTGCCAACAGCGGCTGGAGGGGGAAGTACATCCCTTCGACAACAGATCGCCGAGTCAGCTCGGCGTGGGGAGGGCTCGGCAGCTTCTGGAGAAGATGATAAGCCCCAGTAGGGCTCATGTATCTTTTTCTTTCTTTTTTGCCCTTTTTTGATGAATGAAAAGAGGATTTTCAACTTTTGTGTTTTTGTTATTTCCAAAATGTTTGTTCTTATCACTCGGTCTTGGCCGAGATTTGTGATAAGTGACGCACTTCGGCTTTGGCCGAGGTTTTACTTTTCGGCGCTGGCCGGGGCTTGTAAGCTGTCCGAATCCGGTCGAAATTTTTTTTGCTCCTCATTCCAGCCATGGCTTTTATGCTGAATCTGGTCAAAAATTTTTCTCTTCATTCCAGCCGGGGCTTTAAGCTGCCCGAATCCGGATGGAGTTTTCTTCCCCTTCAGTCCGGCCGGGGCTTGTAAGCTGCCGAATCCGGATAAAGTTTTCTTTGTTCTTGGTCCGGTCGGGGCTTGTAAGCTGCCCGAATCTGGATGAATTTTTCTTCATTCTTGGTCCGGCCGGGGCTTGTAAGCTGCCCGAATCTGGATGGAGTTTTCTTCGCCCTTCAGTCGGCCGGGCTTGTAAGCTGCCCGAATCCGGATGAAGTTTTCTTCGTTCTTGGTCCGGCCGGGGCTTGTAAGCTGCCGAATTCGGATGGAGTTTTCTTTGCCCTTCAGTCCCGGGGCTTGTAAGCTGCCCGAATCCGGATGAAGTTTTCTTTATTCTTTGGTCCGGCCGGGGCTTGTAAGCTGCCGAATTCGGATGGAGTTTTCTTTGCCCTTCAGTCCGACCGGGGCTTGTAAGCTGCCCGAATCCGGATGGAGTTTTCTTCGCCCTTCAGTCCGACCGGGGCTTGTAAGCTGCCCAAATTGAATGGAGTTTTGGAGATCACTTGGCCCCCAGCTGCACTGGGGGTGCCTGATCATACTGAGTTTTTGTCAAATAGGAATTGGCCCAACCATGGTGCGGAGATATTGCTACTCAAGGAGATAGCTCGGTCATGTCGAAAATGGGTAAGTAACATCCATTTTTCATATTGGCTTTTCGGTGGAAAAAATGATTGCAACGATAGAGCCATGAATAATAGAGACAGGACACTAATGCTGTAAATAGGGGAGTCTATAGAAAGTGTACCCTACTGGTGGTATATACGGAGATTGTCCAAGCTCCACGTCCGGAGAATAGATTTTCGCTCAGATCCTGGAGCTTGTAGGTGCCAGTCCGATGACTTCCGCCACTTGATAGGGGCCTTCCCAATTTGGAGACAGCTTTCCTTGTTCTAGTGGTTTGGAGACAGATGCTTTTCGGAGGACAAGATCGCCGGGTGAGAAGGATTTCCCTTTGACTCTGGAGGCATGATAGCGGGCCACTCTTTGCTGGTATGCAGCAACCTGATTCGAGCTTTCTCTCTGATTTCTTCCACCAGGTCGAGATTGGTGCGGAGCTGCTCGTCGTTAGCCTCCTCCGAGTAGCTCTCCACTCGCGAGAAGGAAGCCTATCTCCACAGGGATGATGGCTTCGCGCCGAAGGCCATCCGGAATGGGGTCTCGCCAGTGGGGATTCTCTGGGTGGTGCGGTAGGCCCATAAGACATGGTGAAGTTCATCCGCCCATCTGCCTCGGGCTCTGGAAGCGAGCCTTAATTCCTTGAAGCAGGGTCCGTTAGTTACTTCGGCTTCTCCGTTGGCTTGCGGATGCCCTACCGACGTAAGGCGTGGCAGATTCCATGCTCCTCGCAAAACCTCGGAATTTGGGTTGTCGAACTGCTTGCCATTATCGGTGATAATAGTATGGGAAGGCCGAAGCAACAAATAATGGATCTCCACACGAAGTCCCTGGCCCGAGCTTCGGTTATCTGGGCAACTGCTCGGCCTCCACCCACTTGGTGAAGTAGTCGATGGCGACAAACAAGAACTTCTCTGTCCAGTGGCGAGGGGAAAAGGGCCAAGAATATCCATCCCCCACTTAGCAAAGGGCCAAGCGGAGGAAATAGGGACTAAACTGGCGGAGGGGAGCCTCTGGATGTTGAATGTCTCTGACAGGTCACAAGCTCGGACGAGATCGTCAGCATCCTTTTGCATGGTGGGCCAATAATACCCCTGGCGCAGTACCTTGTGGCATAAGGACCGGCTCCCCAGATGGTTGCCGCAGATTCCCTCATGTACCTCCGAAGAGCATAATCAGCTTCGGATGGGCGAAGGCACTTGAGTAGCGGCATGGAAAAGGACCGCTTATACAGCTGGTCATCGATCACACATAGTGGGTGGCTTGCAATTTCAGCTTCCTTGCTTCCTTCGGTCGGCTGGGAGCGACCCTTCTTTATATACTTCAGTATGGGGTCGAACCAGGATGGTTCGGCCTCGACCTGCATCACTCGGTCGGTCTCCATGATGCTAGGCTTTTCCAGAATCTCCAGGGGAAACTTTCGCTCGGAATCCATCGACTCCGTGGTTGCCAGCCGGACAATAGGATCGGCGCGTGCATTCTCGGATCTTGGGATCTGAATGACTTCAAATTCAGAAAAGTGAGAAGTAAGTCCCGCACCTGTTGAAGATACCGAATCATGTTCGGCTCCCGGGCCTCGAACTCGCCCCGCACATGCCGGCTACCAATTGAGAGTCGGTAAAGGCATTCAGCTTCTTCACTTTAAGGTCACGGGCGATTCGGAGTCCAGCAGAGCTTCATATTCGGCTTCATTGTTGGAGGCTGGAAGGAGAAGCGAACGCCATACTCGAAGGACACCCCTCTGGGCTGGTGAGGATTAAACCAGCGCCGAGCCATTGGCATTAGATGATCCGTCGATGTGGAGCAGCCACAGGGCATATGATCTCGGATGCTCAAAGAGTCCGGAGTGGAGCCATCCTCTGGGATGGTACATTCGAGGAGGAAATCAGCTAGAACCTGGGCTTTGATGGCCAAGCGAGGTTGGTATCGGATATCATGCTCGCTTAACTCGACGGCCCATTTGGCCATTCTCTCTGATGTCTCCGGACGATGGACCACCGCCTTGATGGGTTGGTCGGTCAGGACCATCACAGAATGCGCCTGGAAATATGGCCGGCCACAACCTCCGAACCGACGTTACCAGGGCCAAAACCAACTTCTCGATCCGGGAGTATCTTGTCTTGGCGTCCCGGAGCAGCTTGCTGACATAATAGATCGGCTTTTGGGTCTTGTTCTCTTCTCTAACTAATACTGAGCCAACTGCGCCTTCTGAAACTGCTAAGTACAGAAATAACATTTCTCCCGGATTAGGACTGCTGAGGAGGGGTGGAGAGCCAAGATATCTCTTGAGGTCCTCGAATGATTTCTGACACTCGGGGACCATTGAAATTCTTGGCAGATCGGAGAGCTTTAAAGAAAGGAAGGCATCTCTCGGCCGACCGAGCCACAAAGCGGTTGAGGGCCGTGATCCTTCCAGTCAGGCGCTGGACCTCTTTGACGGATGCCGGGGTGCCATTTGCTGAAGGGCTTGAATCTTCTGTGGATTGGCCTCAATGCCCCGCTGAGAAACCATGAAGCCCAGGAACTTTCAGAGTTGACACCGAAGGCGCACTTAGTTGGGTTGAGCTTCATCCGATATTTTCAGAGCATGCGAAGCTCTCAGAGAGATCCTCAATATGATGGGATGCTTCTTTGCTTTTGACCAGCATGTCGTCAACATATACCTCCATGTTTTGACCGATTTGCTCCTTGAAGACTTTGTTAACCAGCCTTTGGTAAGTAGCACCTGCATTTTTAGACCAAAAGGCATGACATGGTAACAATAAGTACCTCGGTCGTTATGAAGGAGGTCTTTTCTTCATCCTCGGGCCATTCGGATTTGGTTGTAGTCCGAATATGCATCCATGAAGGTCAACATCTGATGACCTGAAGTAGCATCTATGAGCTGGTCGATCCGAGGGAGAGGGAAGCTGTCCTTCGGGCATACTTTATTGAGGTTGGTGAAGTCGATGCAGATCCGTCATTTACCGTTGACTTCTTCACCATGACAACATTGGACAGCCAGCTCGGATAATTTACCTCCCGAATGAAATTTGCCTTGATGAGCTTGTCAACTTCTTCCTCAATTGCCTTCTGTCGCTCAGGGCGAAGCTTCTTTTCTTTGCTTCACGGGCCGGGACATCTCATCCACATTAAGACGATGGATGAGAACATCTGGGCTAATTCCAGGCATATCAGAAGCGGATCAGGCGAAGACATCAGCATTCCTTCGAGAAAGTCAATCAGCTCTAGCCGGGGCTTCCCTTTCAGTAGCGACCCGATCCTTATGGTTCGATCGAGCCGAGCTTCGTCAGCGGTACCTCCTCCAGCTCTTCCGTTCTCCTCCGCTCGGCAAAGTCCTCCCGAGCGTCCAGTCCATCAACTCAGGCAGTTTGGATTGAAGGCTAGTAACGAAGTACTGCCGAGCTACAGCTTGGTTTCCTCGAACTACTCCCACTCCCCATCCGTAGGGAACTTCATTGCTAGATGCGGGATGGAGACAGCGGCTCTAAGGGACATTAGGCCGGGTCTCCCAAAGATTGCATTGTAGGGCGACCGAAGCTTGGTCACCAAAAAATCTGTATGAACAATGGCAACGCAGGGCCAAGTTCCTGTGCGGGCCGTTAAGGTCACGACCCCTCTGGGGTAATAACATCATCGGTGAACCCCATTAGAGTGGAGTCCATGGCTCGGAGATTCTTCACGAGCAATTTCATCTTCACAAACACATCAAGATACAAAACATTGACAGAGCTCCCATTATCAATAAGGATTGGTCTACATCATAGTTGTTCAGATTGAGAGATACAACTAATGCATCGTCATGCGGAAATTGTATCTTCTGGAGGTCGTTGTCAGAAGGAGAGCTCGTTAATCCGCGCTTTCTTTGGCACTGAACCTGCTTCCTCGTCCCGCCAGCTCGACGACTACCAACCGCCTCGATCACATTGATGTGGCCGATGACCGAGGATTCGGAGGAGGAGGCTGGGGGTCAGGCTGCGGTCGCCCCCGTTCCTTGGCTCGGGCACTCTCCTGAATTGGTCCAGCCTACCCCGCTGGATGAGCCTCTCGATTTCGTTCTTCAGCTGCTAGCACTCCTCGGTGTCGTGGCCATGGTCTCGGTGGTAACGCAATATTTGGTGGGGTCTCTCCGGGTCGCATTCCCTCGGAGAGGAGGTGATCGAGGGAGCTGACGCTCTATCTCCATGAGGATCTCCCCTTGGGGCGGTGAGCGGGGTGAACCGGTTGAACCTCCTAGGCGGGCTCCGGGTGCGGTTCCTTGGCGGCGGTGGAGGAACCCTTTGGTGGTGAGGTGGGCTCCCGCTGGCGGATCGGTGCTTGTCGGAGCCCTTGGACTCCTTCTTCCTTGTTAGCTCGGTGCGGGCAGCCCTCCGCAATTCCTCGACTCTGGCATACTTGTCCGCCAGGGCCATCATATCGGAGAGGTTCGGAATGTAGCTGACCTCCACGCCAGGTAAAAGTTACTCTCCTTCAACACTCCGCCTGCTAGGGCGGACATGGCCACCTCATGATTAAGGTGGTCCACTTCCAGCATGGTCGTATTGAAACGGCCGAGGTATTTCTTCAAGGACTCCCCCCTCTCTTGCTTAACCTCAGAGAGGGAGTCAGAACTCCACCGGTGACATGGCTGCTGACGAACTGGCTGATGAAGAGGCAGCTCAGCTCATCAAATGAACCAACAGAATCTGGTTTCAAGGCATTGAACCGGTTCGAGCGGGCCCCCTGAGGGTAGAAGGGAAGGCGCGGCAGAGGATCGCATCTAATGCCCGTGGAACATCATGATCGATCGGAAGCTACTGAGGTGGTCGTTGGGATCAGAGGATCCATGATAGGGCTCGTTGGCGGGCAGCTTGACGTGGGAGGGAATCACTTCCTCCATGATCTCCTTAGAGAAGGGAATGCCCTGCTCCGCTTTATGCTAAAGCGGATGGGCTTGCTTGGCGGCATCCAACTCCTGACGCATCTTTTGGAGTTGTCGGCGGATCTCCTCAGCACAGCAGGAGGAGCTGGGCGAGGAGAGAAATGAGACGGTGTCAAGTCGTGACGAGAGAACACCGGAGAAAGGGATCGGGCCCACCGAGATCGGGGAAGATCTTTGTCGTAGACCCCTTGGGGGGCTGGCTCAGCTTCCTTAGGGCGACGAGGGGGGTCTACAACCCCATGCGGGCCGAAAGAAGAAATTGCTGGATGAACAGGGGCTGCGTTCTCCTCAAGAAGGTACGGAGTAGGCAGCCGGATGGGGGGCTTCAAAGCGCCCCTAGATCAGGTGGGCTAGAGCTTGGACCTGCTGGACCAGTGAGGCAAACTGGTCCTGGGTCACTGGGGCCACCGATGGCGATGTAGTTTCAACTGGCAATGGTCGTGGCGCTACGCTGCTCACCGGATTAGGTCTTTGGGAAGCGACTTGATCCCGGGCTTGGAAGTAGCCTTTCTTCGATTGGCCATGGGAGGAGTTCTCTTTCAGATCGAGATCCTTGTCTCCTGGATCACAAGTTTATGGGACTTGAGGACCCTTCCTCTAGCGCCAATTTGTTGCTGTCGAAATATGTCCTCCGACTCGGGCGCGATCGGGCTTCAGGATGGGCTCTCTCCCGGATGGACCAGCAAAATAGTCCTCATGCGAGAGGCATTGGGGGTGGCCCTCCGCGAAAGACCCTCCGACGCTCAAGTCAGCGGGGATCAGCAATCAACAAATGTGAGGAGAAGGCTCTCGCTAAAAGTCTCTCCAGGATGGCCTTTCGAAGCTCCGAGCAGAGCGCTAATGATGAAAGGGGTTAGTAGAGGTAGAGGGATAGTGGGCCAGTAAGCAAGTGTGCATATCTGAAAAGTAGAATACGATTCTATTTATAGAGGATCACCTGATTCCTTGGGGTGTCGTGGGTCCGAAAGCCGTTAGGATTTGAATCCAATTTGTTATGAGGTCAGTAAGATTCGTATCTTGTTAGTTAGAGGATCAACGTCTGAAAGAGCTGGTTGATGTCTTGAGATTCGGAGACGGTGTAGGCTCTAGGGCTTTAGGCCACTCTTGGGTATGATTTTTGTCTAAACTCTCTGCGTCGGATTCCGTAGAGGTGCTTGAGTGCCCGGGTCTGGTCGAGGCATGATGAATAGGAATAGCTCGGGGGAGGCCGAGAGACAGGGATAGCTCGGCTAAGGCCGAGAGATGTCAATAGCTCGGCTGAGGCCGAGAGATGTGATAGCTCGGCTGGGACCGAGAGACAGGGATAGCTCGGCTAAGGCCGAGAAACAGGGATAGCTCGGCTAAGGCCGAGAAATGTGATAGTTCGGATGGGACCGAGAGACAGGGATAACTCGGCTAAGGCCGAGAAATGTCAATAGCTTGGCTGAGGCCGAGAGATGTGATCCAAGCCTTGGGAATCTTGGCTCGCCGAGGGGCTAAAACGCCTCGACCCACTGAGGCTGATTCATCTCTAACGAGTACTGCATAGCAAGTGAGAGTCAGGGCTAATCCTAACTCCTTGCACGATTATTAATGCAACGATGATTTTATCCCTCAACATATATATAGACATACACACACATAATGGTAAACAGTGGAGATAAACTCTCCAGTTAAGTTATTAAAAATATATACACAAAGAAAAATCAGAATGTACTATAAGCTTATTAATGTATGTTCTATTTTCAATTGGATTAAATGCTATGTGTATATAGTCTAAAAATATAAATCAAATAAAATAATATTTTTATCTATTCATATGTTCTTTATTATATATATTTGATATATTTATTTATGAGATAAAATTTAAAAGAATATGAACCGTGCATATGAAATTTGTAATAAAGATTACAAATTGCACATTATGGTTCGATTCTTTAAATTTTTCTAGTCGATGTGTAGATGGGACTGAACACCATCGAACACCGTGAGATTAGCACACATTGCATATCTCTACCTTTATGGTGAACAACTGATCTCGCAAGCTGAAGTATGAAGATACTTAGATAGATGTGTGGATGCTCGTTATTGCAATGATGCATTGGCTGACCCACATAAAGATCCCATATTGATATTCTATATAGTGTCAATGGTTGATCTCTGATGACGGTTGTGCGAGTGATCCTTTGACTTGAGATATTCACTGCACCTTATGTATAGAATGACATACTTTGACAACATACAAACATTGCTCTAGCCATGAGTAGCAAATATGATGATGATTGGGTATGACATGAAACAAGTGAGGTGGTGATTGGCCAAGTTAGAAACCATCTTCTTTAATATATAGAGGGTTATATCCTATGGCCACTTGATGTATTGATTAGACTTAAAATCCTTGTAAGGTTGAGTTGGGATACGAAATAGTTTTGGAGTTCTAATTCTTATGAGTTAGTCTTTTCTGAGATCAAGTAAACAAGATTAGTTATAGGGTTGACACTTTCCATGCCACTGACTGATATGGGATATGTGACGACTGGATTGAATCGTACGGTAACCGATCATGGATATGTGATGTCGATAACCACATCGGCATAACTCTACGATACTTGGGTAATCATGATGCTTTACTAGAGGCCACTCATGATTTATAATTATAAATGGGTTGATCAACTCAAAGGTTTGATTAGGTCAACATCTGAGTCAGATTGATTCATGATTGTTGCTAACATGTTGGAGGCCCAATGGGTCACACACATTAAGGAGTTTTTGAATGAGTTAAAATAGAAATTAAGTTGGACTTAATTCAGATTAGATGACCACTTTTCCAAGTCAATTAGGATTGGGTTTAACCCAATCTTAATAGGAATTGAATTGATATGTATTGATGAATAAAGATTCATCATAAAGAAAGGATTTTTTTACTTTGTATATGATGTACATATGATGCACATCTGAAATGCATGATGGATAGTCATGATTGGACACCCAATTGAACATGGTCCCTGTGATGGATGGCTCAAATTAATTTGGATATGATCTAATTAAAAAATTATGATAAAATTGAGTCCATATAATGCACCCAATGCTGAAACCGCACAGCACTCAAATTAGTGGTCTGGATTGAGCCATGTGGCATATGGAGTCATGCCCATCTGATGGGTGTGATCCATCATCGCGTGATGGAGGAGGACATGCCCAAGAGTTGGACATGATATTATGTGGATATAAGATCATATCGTTAGGATTAGGTTGGCTTATCCAATAACAATATATGTATAACAATATCCTGACAAACTTTGTTATATGAACAAATTTGAATTTGGATTTGATCTGAATTTCAAATATGACATGTGGAATTCAAATTGGATTAAATTTGAATTCAAAAATATGGAGATCTGATAAACTAATTTAGTTGTATAGTTTCTAGAATTTTGATTGGCTGAAATTTGACCTCCTAACAACTTTGCAACTAAGTTTGATTTTGAGAAAGTAATTTTATTTAATATTTGGCTGGTTGGACATGACTTATTAAAGCCTCATACCATATTAGTGGAAGAAGAAAAATTTTGAATAAAAAGATTCCTTAAAATTTGGCTATTCAACAAACACCGCCTAAGATAAATTTAGCTTCATGCCAAGAAGTCCTATACATCTTCTCCTCTTTCTTCCACACCCAAGAATTCATATTCTTCCTTCCTAAAAGTTCTTGATATTCTTTTCTTGATTTGAAAAAGTAAGAAGGCAAGAAAGAGACGCTGGCATCCAAAAAGGTTATCAACCAATCTACGAGGACTACATCCAAGGACTCTATGTATATCATCGTTGGAGGCCGCACACTTGAGCAGCTAGTGGTAGCAAGGAATTTGGCTTTATTAGCAAACTCCTTCGATAAAGAACACATATACATGTGAGTTTTATATTTATTTTATATTAATTTGATTATCTTTTTGTCTTTTAGGAATTTTGGCCCGAGGGGTTTTCAGGGTTGCATCTAGTATGCAAAATCATTAATTCCGCTGCATGAAATTTGAATTTGATTCACGTTTTCACCTTGAAAATCCAATAGAGCTTTCCTGCCTTTCTTTTAAATATGCAACCTCGCAAACCAAAAGAGAATAAAATATTATAAATTATGTCAAAAAAATGATTTAAAGGTAAAATTTTAGCCTTTTTTTCTTTTCATAAGTGCCATGAAGCAATCTGAATCAGTTGATTCTAAACCAATTTTTTAAAAAATAGGAATATACCTTCTCTAAAATGTGATGCAAGTTAATTATGAAGTCAAAAAGCCGTATTGAGTTCTGTACAGTTTAGTACAGAACCTGGTAGTGAAAGAACAATAAAGAAAAATAATGAGCAATTCGAACTAAATTCTAATTCTTTCTTGAAAAATATCTAACCTGTATGAAACTTATTGCAAAGAGTCAATCAGGTAAAGATTTTAATTTTCTCACATATAGCTACTCTCCAGATAGGTTTATCTTATGAATACAAACCTGAGTTAACTTTACATTCTTTCATAAAAAAATACCTAACATGTGTGAAACCTATTGCAAAGAGTTGATCAGGCAAAGATTTTAATTTTCTCATGGATAGCTACACTTCAAATAGATTAATGGTATGACTAAAAAACATTATTTTGATTTAAAAATTTGTAAAACAAGCTTACTAAATAGGATCCAATATTACCTAAGATTTTCTATACTCAAGTATCTGTAATCCTTGATGGCCAAATAGGAGAAAGGAGGGCCTTTAGATCCAAAGGAATAATGAGGTAATGAAGTTTGAAACACCACTTACCCAATCTTTACTTCCAATCTAAGAGAGAGAACAATGAGGTAATGAATTTTGAAACACCACTTACCCAATCTTCACTTCCAATGGACGAATGCTCACATGTTTTTCTCGATAGAGTCTTCATATCGAGCAGGCAAGAGATTGTAGGAAGGCACTAAGCAAAAAATCTTTCAAAATTTTGATTTCTATTTTTATTATCAAGTTTAAAAGAAGTGTAATCTATAATTTTTTAAAATCACAGTTAATTTCTTTCCAAACATGAGAACATGAGCATGATAACTGAGTTTGATATTGAATTTTCTTTGTAAGTAATAGCTAATTAATCAAAGACTTTTAGGAATGTATTTTTAATTTCAAAAAAATATATACACGTTATTATTATTCATGAGGAACCATCTGCCATATTTATTGCCTTGTTGCTACTTGTCAAAAAAAATAAGAAGATTGATGATTCTCGCCAACAGTTAGGGGGAGTGAAAAAGCAAAATTTGCACGCATATTTGAAACAATCTAATCACCCATGCTTGCACCGACCACTCCCCCGTTGATAGATTAAAGATTCAATCCTTTACCGACAATAAATTGTGGGCCATTGGATTCTTAACAATTTATAAATCCAACCATCCATATTTAGATGATATTTTATTTAAAACAATAATAAATATTGTAATTGGCTATATTTAAAGAACAAGAGGCATATTTGAATATAAATCATTAAGATCCCATTGTTCTATAAAAGATAAAGGACATGATCCTTTACAATGTGGTTCAAGGATCAAAGCCAATCTCTTATGAGGAAATCTTAGTGTCACCAAAAATAGATGCATTGTTTTAAACTTTTTGCTGAGAATGAGGGTTCATCATATATTATTGCAAAGTTACAGGAACATGTAGCTGTTCGTGTTCTCAATCTCATCATAGTCTTACAATATATTATTGGATGCTTATGTTCATTCGGAAGAATAAAATTTAGGTATAGTTTTTTAAAAATTTATCATCAAATTTTATATTTAACAAGCGATTAATATACAACTACCATACTTAATGAATGATATATGTTTGCTATCTTTTTTTTAATATATAGAAATCTCGAGTATCTAATGAAATGTAAAATTATACATTCATCACTTGTTAAGTAGATAACTTGATGAAAAAATATTTAACAAGATGCATCTAACTTTCATCACATTCGAAATTTCATAAGGTTCTTGGATGAATGATTCAGCAAGATGTATGCATCGTTGCATATCTATCTTGCATCTTGCTTAATAATATAATATCATGGGATGCATAAGAGATCCATGATTTATAATTAGACCTCTATAGTTAGGTAACGATTGAGAGAAGTCATTTAACTTGATGCATACCACTCTAGTCTCTAATCACTACTTAATAGAATCTAAAATCAATATATGCTATATTTACAACATAATTAAGTACCAAACTTTGAAAAATACCATGACTTGATGTTAGAATAAATTTAGTAATATAATTGAAACAATTTTTTTTATAAAAGTGAAAATCTAGCTTCTAACTAAACTTAAAAAAATTTAAAATATTTTTTAATTATAATTCATATTTTTAAATTAAAAGAGTAATTTGATATAGTTTTAGTTTGAACTTTACCTACAGAAGAAAGTGTCATAAAATAAATCTTATATAGAAAATTTGCCCATTCTTCTATTTTAGCTAGAGGAAGAGCTTGGAAATATTCATTTATATAAATTAAAAGTATATGCCAAAATATTTTTTTCAAAAAAAAAAAGATTAGTGGAATTGAAGGTGAGTAAATAAACCTATTTTCATGATAGTATTTTAAAGAAACAACATCATTTATTTTTTATCAGCTACTATAAATAACTAATCTCTAACATCTAAAATCTTCACATAGACAAATAAAAAAAAAAGTAAAAGTAAAGAAACATGAATTATTATAATTACTCGATCATAAATTGAATAAAATAAATAATTAAAGATTTATTTTTAAAATTATTATATATAATTTTATTTGAAAGATTCAAGTTGATCAAATTAAATAAAATTCTTTTATTTCTCTTGTAGGATTTCTGCAACACCTAGCTGGACCTTTGATTAATCCCTTTGTGATAATTTATGAGAATATGGAAGTAATCCACCAAACAACCTACTTATTATCATGATTTATTATTAAAATTAATTTTTATATGATCGATAAAAATTAAAAAATTTATTGAATTGATCAGATTTTGAATTTATCCAATTTTTTAGATTTTAATTTTGATAAAATTAAAATTAAAATTTTTAATTTTTTTATTTAAATTAATATTTAATTTTATTTTTTTATTATTAAATTAAAAATTAATTATAATTATATAATTTTATTAAATTAAATTATTCGCGATTGATTTATGATCTAAATATTAGGTCCGTTCATTGTTGGGTCAGATTTTAAAAAATTATTATTTATTATTATTTACCTGAGAGCGGCGAGTACTTGCTCCCGCGCTCCCTTGCGCTTCGACGTAGACGTCCTTTACCGGATCCGCCGTACCCAATCCCATGTGATTCGGCGCAGCTTTTGTCGGAGCGTTTCATCGAACGGAGCGAGCCAACGAGTGTACTAAATGTACGGCCTAGATATCATCGCATTTGCTTTATCCATCGTACTGTGCTTGGTACGCGGTAAACGGTAACGCCTTTCAATTCCGTTCGCTCCGGATCTATGGCCGTAGAAGGTTTAAAATAGTGGCCGTCGCAACGGAGTCCGGCCCGTTCGAACGCTAAACCACAGTTCCTTACGTACGGAATTCTCGAATATTGCGCTTAAAAAAAGAAAAATAAGTCCGTAACCCAAAAAAATCAAGACGAGTCGTTGAAAATGACAATGTTGTCGGACTAATTCTTTGGAAGGCAATTAAAAAAAATTCACCGTAAAACTTTCGAAAGTTTTTAAATATATCAATCGAATAATACTTAAATAAAAATAATTTATTATATATTTTTTATATATATTAAAAAGTGGTTTTTAGTATTATTTATTGTTATTATTATTTTACATTATGATTTTTTTGAGCAAATTGTTAAGATTTTTTTTTTCAAAGTGAACTATATTTTAGATCATGCTTTTGATCTATATAATTTTTTTTTTAAAAAAAATAAATTTTATATTTATAATTTAATAATTAAATGACACTTTATATTCCTTCATAAAGCATTGAATATATCCTAAGATATTTTTAATTTAAAAATAGAATTTCTTTTAAAAAATTTTGATGTTTAACTAACTTAAATAATTAAAATTATTAAAGTAAGAATTTATTTTAGCTAGATTAAGTTATCAAATCTTATAGTAAAAGAATGAGGTTGAGAAAATTGAAAAAAAAAAGGATTGCTACTTTTTTTTTTTTTTTTTGGTGCAGACACGTGCAGTCACACTACTCTAATGCGAGGACAGTCCAAAAAATCAAGAGCAAGATATCTTTAAAGGGATGGAGGAATTTTGTTCCCGAGAGATCATGTCAACTGTTGTGTTCGTCTTTCGATAGACATAGCGAACTGAAACTGCCACCAAACTCTACAGAAGCCTTTTGATCTCATAGAGGAGAGAGGGCGCATCAGAGAGGTCCAATCTAACCACCAAAGAATCTTCCTCGATGATGATCCCTCAGTCCGTAGCTGTTGGGTTGCTCTAATGATGTCATCCCATGCTGCTCTGGGCTTTGCATATGGGATCGAAGGCTCGTGAAAGAAGGTTTTCCCGATCATCAAAAGCCTTCTCTCGTTATTCCGAATGATATATCTTGCTTTGCTAATCGCACCTCGGATACTATCATCAAAGCTTATCTTAACAAACCCTAAGAAAGGACTTCCACAAGATATCATCCTATGGGCCACTGCCGAAGCAATATGAGAGTCTCAAGAGTTTGGGGGTAGCCAGAGGTAAAGAATAGTAAGAAGCATCGACGAGGGAGATTGGAGGTTTGGTGGGGGCAGCATCTAAATCTTAGGAGCCACACGGTTGACTGCATCTAAACACTTCCTCTCATCTTTTGTTTTTGATGGGATCCGAGCTCTTAATGATCTCCTATCAGCTGCATTGGAGGCATGTCTACCTTCGTTTCTTTTTAAAAGGTTATAAAAAACATGTAATCTGATAACTTAGGAGCTTGTTTTAATCCAATAAAAAAAAGCAATGTAAACAATGCCATCCATGGCAAAAGACATCGGATGTGTAGGAAAAAATAACCTTCGAGGCATGCATATTTTAATAATTTGATAATAATTATCAATGTAGAATTTTAAAAATTAAAAATTAATCTATGTAACATGCATCAAGATCATATCTTTGCCTTATACTATAGGATCGTTTGATCTAAATTATGCATATAAATAAAATCATCAAGATCATATCTTGATCTTCAAGGTAAGAAGTCATACTTCTTGTCTTGAAGCATGCCTTAAGATCTAGGGATCATATCACTTACCTTAAGGGCAATTGGTAAATCCTTTTGTGCTCTGCAGCCGTTCAATCGTCCGGCCTCTAGTATCGTCCACGCGAAGTCCCCGAATGATCGGATTTCCTGAAAGTGCTAGCTCGAGGAAAAAACAACTTTGCTGATCTTGAATCCTCCCACTTGAATCTTCCTCCAAGATCCATCAAACTTTTTCTAACACCAGAATCATACACCAGGATTTTCTGTTCTAACTCTTTAAAATTTCAATCCACAACATATCGTTGTTTCTGATGAAGAATGTCCTCTATTTTATAGGCCCAATTCAGCCTTTAGCCTATTGAATTCTAACACTTAGAATTCTGTCGTTCGGTGAAAACCAAAGAGACGCAACGTTTGGTTAATTTCGACGTTCGGTGAAAACCTGTGAATTCTAACACTTAGAAATCCAACGTTTTGTTAATTCCGACACGTTTTTTTGAAAACCAAAGAGATGTGAATTCTAACATTTAGAATTCCATCATTGGTTAATTTAAAGAGGTACATAAATTCTAACACTTAAATTCCAACGGAACCATTTGAGAAGATTAATGTTATACATTAAATTCTACATGAGAATTTAATCTCTCATGAGATTTTAGCTATCTCATCATGTGAGATCCTCATGCGAGGGGTTTGGTTCGGATTTTGGTTTAAGCTGATTTGAATTTATTGGACTGAACCTAAATAGATCATGGTCCTAGCCCAAATCAAATTTGGCTAGTTCTAAATCTATTTAAATCAAATCAAGTCTAATTTCAAATCAATATTTGAAATTGATTAGTCTTCTAATAGACTTAAACCTAATTGAATCTTATTCACTTGTACTTAACCCAACTGAGATAATTCAATCAATCAAATTGATTAATTAAATCATATACGATTTTCAATCATTGATCAGCAAATAGATCATCCTAGAAAACTTCTATACGTGTGACTCTCTAGGTTCAAACCTAAGCCGATAGCATAGGAACAACTTTCTATACTAATCGATGTGCCCATCTAGCAATGGAACCCGACGTCCAAATAGGTCGAAGAGTTGCTGAGTAAACTCCAAGAACCCTAAGAAATAGTTACCGTATAATTCATCCTTTTGACCATAAATGTTAAGGATGGCTTAAGAGCCTGTCAACTCTAAACAACAAATCTATAAAGTGATTTCAACTTTAGTTATCATGTGACCTTCACATGAAGTGCCTTGGCTAAGGTCTTGCTAAATTGAAACACAAGCATTTCTTCTTTTAACGGGATAGGTCAAATTTCATCTTGATCCACAACTGACTACCATAAGTACTTGACTGCACCCAGTAACCTTTCGTAGCTGGATTAAAAATCCAAGTGGTCCGGCACCTAAGTACAATGAGTTGCTTGTAAGTCATCGGTTGTGATCTTCAGGTCTTAACGATACTTATACCCATATCTTCTCGTATTAACTCTTGACAGTAGAGTATCCGAAAATGAGTCACGTTCGGTGAAATGTACTCCTATACTTTCACCTGTATGTCATACCAGTGTCTCTACACTCCTTGGTTAAGAGGACAACCAACAAATATGATATACAACGTCCTATAATTGATAGTACTATGGCCCTGTCATAGTATATCATTTGGTCGCGAACTCTTTTAAGGACCTTCAAAGATAAATCTCCTTTATCGTGAAGGAAGATCCTAAGGGCTTCATTACTATTAGGAGTTTTAAGAAGATGTTCTTGTAATGAATAAACTGCCAAATAACTTTTATTAATATATTAATTTTTATGCAATTTACATTAGCACAATCATTAAATGATTGGCTTTAGGATACAATTCCCAACAAACTCCCACTTAGCCTAAAGCCACTCATTATAGTATGTAATACCCATCTTCAAATTATAGTCGTCAAACTCCTTGATGCTGAGTGCTTTAGTAAATGGGTCACCTAGGTTTTCCTTTCCGTCTGAAGATTTATGTCACCTCGTTCTACAATCTCTCGAATAAGATAAAACTGACGCAGTATGTGCTTGGTGCGCTGATGTGCTTATGGTTTCTTTGCTTGAGCTATGCACCAGTGCTGTCACTGTACAACAGAATGGTCCATCTATGGAAGGTATCACTCCAAGCTTGGAGATGAACTTTCGTAGCCATACAGCTTCTTTTGCGGCATATGATGTAGCGATATACTTTGCCTCTGCCACTGTATGTTGCTTGAAACTTTTCCAGCAAACAGCTCCACCATTCAGGATAAACACAAAACCCGACACACTTTTGTTGTCATCATGATCTAATTAGAAACTGGAATCAGTATATCCAATAAGTTTCAAATCAGACTCTCCATAGACTAACCATTGGTCTTTAGTATTTCTTAAATATTTAAGGATTGTCTTAACAACTTGCCAGTATTTTTTTCCTGGATCATATTGTATCTACTCATTACTCCTAGTGAGTATTGTCAGCTCCCCTTCTCTCTGGGGCCACCGATAGCATACCTGCACACCTATGGTAATCGGATAGAGTTTTGCTAGTCTTTATGTAGTTCTCCATAAAGAGCTAGAGAACTCCAACTAATTATCATAAGTGGCAGACACACGAAAATACATCATGTTAAAAACTTTTTATTGTCATCTCAATTATATATGCACATCACTTAAATCAATACTAAGGATCAACCTGCTCAGATAATATTTTTCATGACATTCCTCAGGCAGTTTATAAGATCACATTCACAATCGATATCAAAATCATAACTACATATATCATACTCAAATTTTCTCAAAACATAAGTCTCGTATCCATATTCAAATAAGTCTAATACATCACCACATCTCACTGTACACATACATATATACAAATATACAATATCACCCCATACTAACTCAATGTACATGGCTATCATCTACACCCCCTTGCATCCAAGCAAGCTTCACCAGCTAAGGTTCGGTCCTGCTTATCTGTGATCCTGGCAGAAATACTCACTGATCTGAAAGTAAATTTTAATCATAGAGGGGTGAGACCTAAGTCCCAGTGACTGGATAACCATCTAACTATGAAGAAATAGAGAACCATAACCTCACATTATCAACCGTATGCTGATACTATAACCTCACATTATCAATCGTATGCTGATACTATATAGCTTGTATAACTCAAAGTATATTTTTAACATGATATCAGATAAAGTAAAATGTAGCTTATTCTTCAAATAATATACAGTACTGAAATACTCTACAATAACTTTCCACTGAAAGATAACTCATTAAGATAAAAATCCATGCATTACAATATGAATATATGCATTCTTTATCTACAGCCCAGACTTTCTTTATTAAATTCCCAGATTCCCACCGGAATCTGCTTGCCCTGGCATCTCATGTAAACTCTCCCTCTTAGGATAACTACTTGGCCCACTGGCCCTTTTTATATCACAATATATGCTTTTAAATCTCATGATACTGGGCTGTATGTGTAATGCCTCTGAGGTACCACCCTACAGTCGCCCTCCTGCAGGTGTACTCTCATCGGGTGCGTGACTAGCAACAGGATCCTCGCACAAATAGCACCCCTTACCCATGCGGTTCACCCGGCAAAGTGCTTTGTTCCTTAACCCTGGAACCTCGGGTTTTCTCTCTGCCCCCACGGCTTATATAGTAACCAGCTCCACTGAGCTATGATTCATGCCCCCATGGGCTGCTTACAACCTGCCTCACTGGCCTGGTCAAGTGTGCACTCACCCCTGATTCCGGGGTTCATCGTACGATCAATTCGCAAGGAGGTGCCGGCTCAATAGTAGTGTGCAATGCTCATGCTACAGTACAGTCTAAAAGGTGATCAGCCCCATAGCTGCTTGATGCTCAATATGATACATACATCAAAATATATCATTTGTAAAGCTTTATCATGCAATTATGCCATGTATACATCAACCATCCCCTTTTTGAAACTCATGCTTATTTCTTTATACTTAAAACTCATGCTCAAAACTCAAGCTTATTTCTTTATGCTTAAAACTCATGCTCAAAACTCATGTATCAGAATATCATGTACTAGGTTCTCATTTCTCAAATTTAAAACATACACAATACTCTACTAAACATAACATACCACAACTAGGTATTAGTCTCATTATACTAGCTCAAATTAACTTTTCATTGTTAGATGAGAAACCCACTCACCTTAGGAGGTTACTCTCAACTGGTAATCAACTCCGATATTTCGGCTCCTTGAATAACCTTCTTGACCTACGTCAACATACAGATATGATAGCTATTAGAATTACCTCCACACGAGGTTTTCCCACGAAACCATGCATGCATACATGCTCTATCTCTAATATCTCATTATTTTCTTTTACCCTTTCTCTACTCAAGGTTACTTCCACTATTACCTCAAAATACAATAATCTAAGAAAATCTAAAGTCATGCAAGATCTAGGGAAGCTATAGCTTACCTGGAGTCAAACACAAACCCCAAGCTTCTCTTTCCTTTCCTCTTTCTTTCTCCTTCTTCTTCTTCTCTTCCTCTCTTTTCTTCTCTTCTTTCTCTCTTTCTTTCTTTCTTTCTTTTCTCTGGCTGGACCCACATTTTTCCTTTTTCTTTAATGACTTGGGGGGCCAAGTCATGGGTAACTTAAGGGCTAAGGCATGCAATTTCCTATTTTGCCCTTAAACACTCTTAATGCACACTTTTTGAAAAACACATGGCTCACTCATAACCATGATAATTTGCCCTTATATTTTCTTTCTCAAATTGCCCTTAACATAATTAGCAATTGACATCGGAGCCTTTTCCCATTTTGCCCCTGATATAACATTTTTTAATCGATTTATAGCTCAGATTATCATTTTTTACTTAAATCAATACTTTTATATAATATTTCTAAGAAAAGGCTTTACTAACTTGAAGAGCTCGATTTTAGAAATCCAACGGTTCAAACGGCACTCAAATCGGACTTAAACGAAATAGATATGAAATTTTCAAGATTTAACCTAGAAAATCTTCCGTCTTAGAGTCGGCTCCAACATATTTGGTGTCGGCTCCAGCAAAAATAGGTGTCGGCTCAATATTGCAGCAGAAATGTTAACCTTCTATTTTTCTCTGTAGGTGTCGACTCTCCATCTGCAGGTGTCGACTCCAAAGCGCGCCGAAAGTTTAAAACTATGCCAGAGTCGACTCCACGCCAATTAGAGTCGACTCTAAATACTAAAAACATCATTTAAGGATAAAACTCAAACTAAACTTGTTTTTTCTTATGATTTAAGCCTATTAAAACTTAAATCTCTCAATTTCTTAAATCAAACTCATTAGCACTCAAAAATACACTCGTTTGCTCCAAAATTTCTTCTCTTTACATTTATTAAAAGGCCAACACACCCACACTTCACTAAAACTCTCTGACTTTCATTTTAAATAAAAAATATCATTAATATGTTCAATAAATTATAAGGTTTTCAGGATGTTACAAGTATGCCACGTCTAGTCTTGTACATGTTATAGTATACATAATCGATCCACTGCCGAAGCATATGGAATTCGACTCATACGTTCTCTTTCATTAAGAGTTGTCGGACAATCCTTCTTAGAAAGATGAATTCTATTACCTATCGGAAGATAGCCTTTCTTGAAATTCTTCATGCTAAACCTCTTTAGCATTGTGTCAATGTACGTAGATTGGCATAGACCAAGCATCCTCTTAGATCTATCTCTATAGATCTTCATCCCTAGGATATAGGATGCTTCTCCGAGATCTTTCATGAAGAATTATGATGATAACCATGTATTTATTCCTTGTAATGGAGGGATATCATTTCCGATTAAAAGAATGTCATCCACATATAATACAAGAAATATAATAACAGAATCGTTAGCCTATTTATAAATACAAGGTTCTTCTTTATTCTTAACAAAGCCATAAGATTTGATCATATTATCAAATCATATGTTCCAACTCTTAGATGCTTGCTTAAGTCCATAAATGGACTTCTGTAGCCTGCACACTTTAGACTCGTCTTCAGATATAAAACCTTCAGGCTGTATCATATACACATGTTCTTCTAAATTACCATTTAGAAAAGCGATTTTAATATTCATCTGCCAAATCTCATAATCTAAGCGTGCTGCTATAGCTAGCATAATCCGAATGGATTTCAGCATTGCCATAGGAGAAAATGTTTCATCGTAGTCAATACCATAATGTTGATGGTACCCCTTGGCAATCAGACATGCTTTGTAGGTCTCTACCTTTCCGTCTGTGCCTTTTTTCCTCTTGAAAACCCACTTACACCCTATGAGTTTTATCCCATTGGGTGGGTCAACTAATATCCATACATTATTTTCCTTCATGGAATCAAGTTCGGATTTCATGGCATCAAGCCATTTATCAGAGTCAGTCCTTTGCATAGCATCCATATAGGTGATCGGATCCTCGTTGTTCTCATCAAGCTCAATAGATCCTCGTTCTGGACCAAGAAACCTAAGTATCTGTCCAATTGATATGGTACTCTACCAGATCATCGTAATGGTGC
Source organism: Calamus simplicifolius (assembly GCA_900491605.1). Lineage (NCBI taxonomy): Eukaryota > Viridiplantae > Streptophyta > Magnoliopsida > Arecales > Arecaceae > Calamus > Calamus simplicifolius. The sequence continues at coordinate 105,040 of UESW01001508.1, forward strand.
ATCTAAAATGAGTTTTGAGTTTGATCTAATCAACTCAGATTCTAAGGGTTCAATGGTTTATGTTCCTTCTACTTGATGAACTTCCTCGAGTTCAACATTAGAGCTATTTGTTCCTTCACTAAGGAACTCCTTTTCAAGAAAAATGTTCTATTACTAATAAACAACTTTTGTTCTTCAGTATTGTAGAAGTAATATCCTTTGGTTTCTTTCGGATAGCCGATAAAAAAATATTTGTCAGATTTGGATTCAAGTTTGTCTGATTTTACATATTTCACATAAGCCGGACACCCCCAGACTCTCAGATAGGTGATAATCAGTTTATGTCCATACCACATCTCATGTGGAGTTTGAGAAACAGACTTACTTGGAACCTTATTGAGAATATGACAAGCTGATTCTAATGCATATCCCCAAAATGATATTGGCAAGCTTGCAAAACCCATTATGGACCAAACCATGTCTAACAGGATTCGATTCCTTCTTTCCGACACACCGTTATGCTGCGGTGTTCCTGGAGGAGTCCATTGGGAGAGAATCCCATTCTCCCTTAGATATATCACAAAGTCATTTGAAAGGTATTCTCCTCCTCGATCTGATCGAAGAGTCTTAATACATTTTTCTGTTTATTTTTCTACTTCTTTATGATATAGTTTGAACATTTCAAACGATTCAGATTTATGTCTCATAAGATAGACATAACCGAACCTAGAAATGTCGTCTATAAAAGTAATGAAGTAGTAATATCCACCTTTGGCACAAGTGCTCATTGGTCCACATACATCAGTATGTACTAGACCCAATAGCTCTTTGGTTCTTTCACCTTTTTCAGTAAAAGATGACTTGGTCATTTTACCAAGAAGATAGGATTCACATGTAGTTAATGATTCACAAACATCAACTCGAAGGATGCCCTCCTGGGTTAACCTGTTTAATCTGTTCTTGTTGATATGACCCAGCCGATGGTGTCAAAGATAAATATCTTTGACATCAGTTATTCTAGGGTGTTTACTTGATTGTACACTATATTTATAGGCTGTGATAATATATAAATGCCATTAAATAAATGCCCAGTCATTACAGTGACTCCATTCATAATGATATTCAAAGTAATATCCTTTATTGAAATTTTATAATGACTTTTGGCCAAAAGGCCTACAGAAATTACGTTCAACAAGAATGTTGGGCAAAAATGATAATCATTTAGTACGATGATATTTCTATTGAAAACTATTTCAAGAACTCCTAATGACAGAACTGGAACTAATCTTCCATCACCGACATTAAGGAATCTTTCATTGTCCTCAAATCTTCTAGTGACCTGTAGTTCCTGCAATGAATTGCAAATGTTAAAAAGACTCCGGTATCCAATACACATGTCTGATTATCATATACAGAAAAATTATAAGGTGTTATCATATAAATACCTTATTGAGCAATATCTTGCCCCTTTTTCTTCTTTGGCCTGTTTTGATCAAGTGTGGCAATGTAAAGAGGACAATTTCTCTTCCAATGCCCTTGCATCTTGCAATGAAAGCATTCAGCCTGACTATTATCAACTTTCTTCTTCTGCATCTGACCCCTTATAGATGTCCTAGCATGTTGCACTTTTTCTTATTCTTTTTCTTCTTCCCTTTCCTAAAGGGTTGACGCCCTACCTTAGATCCTTCAACCACATTAACCAAACCCTTAGAGAGCTGGTTGTCCTTTTCAAAGTTTTGTAATAAACCCAATAAACCGTGGTAGTTGACTGCAGGCTTTGTCATTCGAAAATAAGTAAGGAAAGGTCAGAAGGATGGAGGCAAAGAATTTAGGATCGCATCTTTTCCCAACTGCTCATATAGAGGAAAGCTGAGCTTGCTTAGGAGTTCTATCTTCTCGATCATGTACAATACATGACCAGTGACAAAAGATTCATCCCTCATTCGAGCATTAAAAATAGCATAACTAGTCTTGTGCCTTTCAACGTCGTCGGGTGTGCCGAAAGATTCATTCAACGCTTGAATGATTTCTTCTGGCTGAGCATTCTCGAACCGGCGACCGAATTCATCGTTCATTGCTGCTAGCATGATGCAATGCACGCTAGTTCTATCACTGAGCAACTTCTGATAAGTATCTTTCTCAGAACTTTGGCTGTTTGCATTAGGTATCTCTGGTGCAGGATTATTCAGAATATATAGAATCCTCTCATGCTCAAGGACGATCTTAAGTTTTCTAAACCAGCTATTGAAATTTAAACCATTCAACTTGTCACTATCCAATAGGGACCTTAATGATAAATTAGTGGCCATTTTCTGCATAAGGAAAAACTAATCTTTATTAGTATATAAATTGATTCAGTCTAAAGACTTGGACTTTAGTCTAAAGATTCTTCCACTATTTGTTCAAATTGGATAGCCTCTACACCCCAATTCGAAGAATTATTCTTAATTCTTTAGTGGGCACTAAGATCTACATAGACTACATACAGGCCCAAGTGAAGCTTGGCCAACCCATATGCATCTAAGAGTAGGTTCAAAACCAATTGTTTTCCAAAATAATTCTTAGTGTTCAGTTTTGCCCCATGTTCCTCTTCAGCACTGAAAGTTCTGGTTAGTCCAACCATTAAATAATATAATCAGTGCAATCTATCTATAGACAACTAAGCCCGAGTGAAGCTTGGCCCACCTGACTGTCTATTTAATAGTTACGCTAACTTATCATATAATGAATGATAATTTCGATGGTTGACAAGCACCAGGCATGGAGTGCCTCCAATGATTATCAAGACATCGGACTCATTATCACTCACCTTAATGGGAGGCTATGATCTAGTTATCATATAACTATTTCATTTTAAGGACCTAATAATTTTAAAGGATTTAATAATCTGAAGATTAATTGACTAATCAAGTTCTTCCACTGAATCTATGAAGTCAGTAGAATGAGACAAGATTATGTCAGGTTAATTGGCACCTAAATTAGTCAGACTGATTTTCTTACAGGCATGGGTTAATCCGAATCAGGTAAATGATCTTAATCATAAATGGTCACCTATGATGACCAGGTAAGTGAGACCGATGGAAGGGATATGTCATTAACTCATTAAAGATGCATCAGTACAAGCAGCTCCCAATTAAAAATCATTCGATCGTTGATCCTAGAGCAACTTGCCAACTTACCTTGACATCATATGGTTAACCAATTTTGATTTAACCATCTAAGAGATTCATGCTCAACCATGGAGCCTAATCTACTTCCATTTGGTTTAATCAAAGACATAGACATGATCAACTACAACTATTATTTGATTTAGAGCATCCTTAACCTAATCTAATTAATTTAGATTTGATCAAATACTCTTATAGTCATTTAATTTAAACCTTAGGGTCTAACCCTTTATGGACCTGATTTAGCTAACCCAAAAGATTAAATATATTTCATGTTTACATAACTTCCATGTCATATATTTCAAATCATGCATCACTTGCATTATATAACTACTCATAATTCCTATATTTAGATCATATTTAAAAAGATTATGAATAAATATTTGACATTCAAATAAGACTCTCATAATATTTGTATGATTCACAAAAAGCTATCATATCTCATATCTATATTTTTATACTAAACATGCAAATATCATGCTTTTATACAACATCAATATGTATCAAATATAAAACATCTCTTGAGAGTGTGTGTAATCTGTGTTTTGATGCCAAAGATCAATCTAAATTATCTTTTGACTAAGCATCAAAGATAAGAGAACCATAACGACACGCAATACGTCACAGAATACCTCGTTGAATGGGGTAATTTGGATTTTTAATCCATCTATGACCGAATAGCCATTTTAGCTTTGATTACAAAATTAATAGGAGCATTAATTTACATATAATAAATTAGATCAAGACGAAACTATGCTCTGATACAAATGAGAAACATATTTTAATAATTTGATAACAATTATCAATGCAAAATTTTAAAGATTAAATACTATGTAACATGCATCAAGATCATATCTTTGCCTTATACTATAGGATTGTTTGATTTAAATTATGCATATAAATAAAATCATCAAGATCATATCTTGATCTTCAAGGTAAGAAGTCATACTTCTTGTCTTGAAGCATGCCTTAAGATCTAGGGATCATATCACTTACCTTAAGGGCAATTAGTAAATCCTTTGTGCTCTGCAGCCGTTCAATCGTCCGACCTCCAGTATCATCCACGCGAAGTCCCCGAATGATCGGATTTCGGGAGTGCTAGCTTGCGAAAAAATAACTTTGCTGATCTTGAATCTTCCACTTGAATATTCCTCCAAGATCCATCAAACTTTTTCTAACACCAGAATCACACACCAGGATTTTCTGTTCTAACTCTTTAGAATTTCAATCCACAACATATCGTTGTTTCTGATGAAGAATGTCCTCTATTTTATAGGCTCAATTCAGCCTTTAGCCTATTGAATTCTAACACTTAGAATTCTATCGTTGGTGAAAACCAAAGAGACGCAATGTTTGGTTAATTCCGATGTTCGGTGAAAACCTGTGAATTCTAACACTTAGAATTCCAACGTTTTGTTAATTCCGACACGTTCAGTGAAAACCAAAGAGATGTGAATTCTAACATTTAGAATTCCATCGTTGGTTAATTCAAAGAGGTACATAAATTCTAACACTTAGAATTCCAACGAAACCATTGGAGAAGATTAATGTTATACATTAAATTCTACATGAGAATTTAATCTCTCATGAGATTTTAGCTATCTCATCATGTGAGATCCTCATGCGAGGGGTTTAGGTTCGGTTTTGGTTTAAGCTGATTTGAATTTATTGGACTGAACCTACATAGATTATGGTCCTAGCTCAAATCAAATTTGGCTAGTCCTGAATCTATTTAAATCCAAATCAAGTCTAATTTCAAATCAATATTTGAAATTGATTAGTCCTTCTAATAGACTTAAACCTAATTGAATCTTATTCACTTGTACTTAACCCAACTGAAATAATTCAATCATATACGATTCTCAATCCTTGATCAGCAAATAGATCATCCTAGGAAACTTCTATGCGTGTGACTCTCTAGGTTCGAACCTAAGCCGGTAGCATAGAAACAACTTTCTATACTAATCGATGTGCCCATCTAGCAATGGAACCCGACGTCCGGATAGGTCGAAGAGTTGCCAAGCAAACTCCAAGAACCGAAGGAATAGTTACCATATAATTCATCTTTTGACCACAAATGTTAAGGATGGCTTAAGAGCCTGTCAACTCTAAACAGCAAATCCATAAAGTGATTTCAACTTTAGTGATCATGTGACCTTCACATGAAGTGCCTTGGCCAAGGTCTTGCTAAATTGAAACACAAGCATTTCTCCTTTTAACGGGATAGGTCAAATTCCATCTTGATCCACAACTGACTATCACAAGTACTTGACTGCACCCAGTAACCTTTCGTAGCTAGATTAAAAATCTAGGTGGTCCGGCACCTAAGTATAATGAGTTGCTTGCAATCACCGGTTGTGATCTTCAGGTCTTAAGGATACTTATACCCATATCTTCTCGGATTAACTATTGATAGCAGAGTATCCGGAAATGAGTCACGTTCGGTGAAATGTACTCCTACACTTTCACCTGTATGTCATACCAATGTCTTTACACTCCTTGGTTAAGAGGACAACCAACAAATATGATATACAACATCCTATAATTGATAGTACTATGGCCTGTCATAGTATATCATTTGGTCGCGAACTCTTTTAAGGACCTTCAAAGATAAATCCTCCTTTTCGTGAAGGAAGATCCTAAGGGCTTCATTACTATTAGGAGTTTTAAGAAGATGTTCTTGTAATGAATAAACTGTCAAATAACTTTTATTAATATATCAATTTATATACAATTTACATTAGCACAATCATCAAATGATTGGCTTTAGGATACAATTCCCAACAGGATGTAGGGATGACAAATTGACAATGGTGTGTGTTGACACCAGATCATCTTCCTTGATCGTTCATGAGCGGTTGATTGCCTTCTTCGACGAACTTGGGATCTCTTGGTAGACTCCGCTCCGATCGGGATCTTGCAAGAAACTTCAGGGGTCGGTGATTCCGGCAGGAACCCTCTAATGCTCAAGTAAGTGCTTTGAGCGACAACTGTGAGTTTAAGAGAAAGTTCAAGAGTCTTAGAGAAGTGTTCCATATGAGCGTGTAAGTGATCATATTTGATCGAGGGTCCCTCTTACCCATTTTATGAAAGTTTGGAGCCTATAGCGTGACTGAACGCTAGAATGTGGCTTGCAACGGAACTTGATTGTCAGAGCATGCACGGTAAGGGCAGTACAGCAAGGTCTGCTTCCCTCGTGGCATGTCAAAGTTGGTAGGCCAGATCCCGTCTAGTGTGGGTGACTGCAGCTGATTGGTGGGCCAAGTCCCGTCAGACATGGAAGGCCGCAGTTGGTTTGTGGGCCAGGTTCCATCAGAAATGAGAGGCCACAATTGGTAGGTGTCGTTTGATTTGGATGGCTGTTGCAGGCTTGTAAGACATTAGCGGCCGTTACGGCATTCGCTAGATATGTCCCCCACGTCGCACATCTATTGGCATGTGCAAACAATGGTGAGTGATGGAGCCAGACATATGGGCCCCACAATGAGTCCTACCTTGGTGGCGCTGGGGCACTTCGTAGGTAGTTGCTGAGATCAACTTGGAGCCATGTAAGGCAGCTAGGGATGCAACTCGGATGGCCAAGTTGGGGTCCTATCCGGAAGGTCGGCTGGAGGCGTAGCCGGGTAGCCGAGTTGGGGTCCTACTCGGGCTCTAGCTAGAGCCGATTTGGTGCCACTGAGGCTGGTTGGAAGTATAGCCCGAGTGATTGAGTTAGGGTCCTACCCAAAAGGCTAGCTGATTGAAGATGACGTGAAGTGTGCCTTAGCTTCATCTACGACCAGCTTGAGTGATGATGGGTCGTTCTTTTTGATCTCGGCGAGCTTGTTGCTGAATTGTGATTCCTCGTGGAGATACCAGGTTGGTCTTCAGTTTCGGAGCTGGTCTGCTACCAACCATCACCTATGATCATGAACCGTGGCGGTGCCCCGACCCTTCGATAAGCTTGTGAGGCCCTCGTGAACATCCTTGGTCATGACATCGGTGTAGTAAGCATCCCATGTGCACCAACCGAACCAGTCCAAGGAAGAAGGCATCTTCATTCTTCTTCTTGAGTCTGGCCTGGTTTGGAGCAAGGGTAGAGAGATCATTAGGTTTCCATTATATAGTAGTGCATGTGTCTGACATGAAATTCAGGTTCTCCTCCCAAGGGTCTAGTGATATATCCTTCTTTTATTATTGTTTAATTTGTGACTTAGGACTAGCTACTCATGGTGCATCTTGAGATTCTTATGATGCCAATTATCAGGTATGCTGGAATTCAAGCATAACATGCGATGGTGCCTACCTTCTTTTTGGTGCACATCATGCATGGTTACATTGAAATTTAGACTATTTACCATTATTTATTAATGTGGTTTTGCCTAAAATATCATGCTAGTAAACCCACAAAAAAAAAAGGAAAAAAGGCATGTAATGAGATGGAATTGAGAGTCCAATCATAGACAGGAAAAATCTATTCCATGGACATGGCTATTTGCATCATGTGCAATAGCTCACGATTGCATGGATTGATCTTGTTTGTGGACTTGGCTTACGTTAGTGGATGATATGAAAGGCTATGATATGATCCATTAAGAGACCTGAGCTAGGTGAAAATGTCGTTCAAATGAGATGCAAAGATTTGGGTAGCATCATCGAGACTTGATGAGGATCCTTGAGTTGATCCTGCGACAAGAGGTAAATTAGAAATCCAAATCTTTGGATCAAATATGATCAATTTCAATTAGATGATAGAATCCGATATCAATGGTTGGCATCATTGGATCTGATTTACCGTATCTAGATTCGTAAAGAAATGATGTAACTTAAAAGACACATAATTGGTGATTAGAAAAGATATATTATTTTTTTGTCATTTAAATTATCTTTTAACCATCTCTTGTATATGTTTGTAGTTTCTAAATTATGTGAACTTTGGTATATTAATATTTCAAGACCAGTAATGCAGTTAAGATTAGCAAATTTTACCTCAAATCTAATCTATTAGGTTGCAGTCTCTTGGCACACTAGATTAGGATTTTTTTAAAAAATAATAATAGAACAAAATTTTATCCCACTAGATGGCTAATTCTATTAAAAGAAGGATTACTTATCCCATCAGAATAGATGTCTTTATTTATTTATTTTTGTCTAGCTATTATTTTATTTCTTTTTATCTTTATTTTAGTAATGACTATTGTTTTTTTAAGGAATATAATTATCCCATCCGACTTATTATCTTGTCTTACAGGAGATAAGATAATTTTATCATATTTTGTGCTTTATCTAATCTTATCCTTCTTTTTGTCTAATCCTCTTTTAATATCAAACGCATTCTTAATGTAACGATGAGAAGTTAAGGCCTGTAACATGGAAGAGATAGATAGAGATGAGCAAGACGAGGACAACAAGCTATAACATAAGCATTGGTTAATAATGGGATTTGGAATTTTAGGTAACCGACAACAAATTTAAATTAGGTGAAATTATGCTTCTGATCCTCCAACTTTCACTTAAAATTCATTTTGTTTCTCAAATCCTTAATTTCTATAATTTGGTTCCTCTTGTTTTAAGAATGCTACATTCTGGCATTTCATTGTATTTGATTAACTAAAATTGATAAAATAGATGATGTGTATTTTATCAATCAAATTCATATTAACATGGAATGCTAGTTATTCTATCAATTTTTATTGATTCTATGAAATAGAATGCCAAAATGTAATATTATTAAAATTGAACGGAATAAACGGTAACAATTGAAAGCTTGAGATCAAATAATTTTTTAATTAAAAACAAGAGATTAGAATAAATTTTAAGTGATCAAAAGTATATTTAAATAATATCAAATGTTCTAATTGTTACAATTATTAAAAGCATTTTTTCCTTGTAGAAAGGTACATTCCAGAGATACATGAGACGATGAATAAAAGCTGCTCTTTTTTCATGAGCATACTGCAGAGAACTTGAGAGAGAGGAAGATGGCAATGGAGACGAAACATGGCATGAATGGGCTTCCAATATCAAGGATGGAAGCTCGAAAATGGTGGACGAGGGCTTGAGCTAAACACTCAAAATTTTCTACTCTATATCTGTTCTTAGATATTGGAGTAGTATCAAATGCTGACCACCTTGTTTCATACCAAGAAATGATACTATTCGAACACTTTCACTGCTGAAGAAAAATTAGAAACCCTGAATATTCCAGGCCAACAAAAAAAATAAATCTGTACTTCAACTACATTTCTAGCATTCCTTTCCATTCTTTTAATTTTATACAGTGGTCGATGTAATAATAATAATAATAAACTTTAGTGGAATTTGTGCAAGTTAAGTGACATATACACTATTATTTCATTCAAAAAAAATGATATGTACTACTTCTTAAGCTTCACTGAAAAATAATAACCAATGTATATCCTTTTTTTAAAAATAAAATCATAGTACACGTATTGCTAGTTAATAAGTATAGTTAAGTTGAGAATGGTAGAAACTACACTCAAAGAATTGTATCCATGATTATTGTAAAAAAAAAAATCAATGTATAAATCATTTGGGTGTATCGGATCAATGGGTGTTTTCCTCATCTCCTTCTTTGTCTCGTATTAAAAAGATGGGTTGTATTTCTTATTTATTTTAAATTTATTAGAGTTGACTTGAGATCAATAAATCTAACATAGTTTTAAATGGATATAACTTGATATCGAGCCTCATATGACATGGAGCGTAATATGACGATGGCCTGATATATCTCCATGGATAGAGAGAATATGAAATGTAGTTATGTAAAATACTATAGATCATTATTGATCCCTCATTTATGTAAGCATATATAGCCTTGATATTTAGGATAACCTAGATGTATTGAGAGATATAGGAAAGGGTTCTTCTGGATGTAAGAGGATTTAGAGTTTTGTGTGAGGAGGTCATTGTAATCTTCAGTTATTTTGTTTATAAAATTATTCTCATCTTTATTACAGTAAACATAGTTTGAACTTATCAGACCATCGTATATCCATGTGAGTTTTTTCTTTGATGATTTTCTTTAATTTATGTTTTCCTTTTGTGCGTTTGCTACAACAAGTGACATGAGAGTATGCTCTTGTCATCACAAAATTAGACTGAGTTTATTGAATCAATGGGTATATAAAACTTAAAACAATCCTAATTCAATTTAGTTTCTAACTATTGTTCAGTATGTGAATAAAAGAAGAAATCAGAGGCTAGATAGGATATAGTCTAGCTCGAATAATATGAATTGAGCTCAAAAATCATTTTAAAATATAAAAAAAAAAGACAAAACAGATCAACAAAATATAAGTTGGGCATCTGGGTGAAGGAGATCCTATCTTAACATTTTAAATACCTTAACATTTTAAATACTAGCGATAATACACATTAATGCGTGTGGTTATTATTAAGATATATATATATTTTAAAAAAATATTGATAGTCAATTTTTATGATTTTTTTATAATTTATTGGGTTAATTGTATTTTTTTATTTATGCAAGCTCAGGTTGTTATGGCCAACAAACTAATATAAATCAAGATTCTAGTTAATGTAGGACTCTTGTTATTTATAAAAGTATAGAAATAATATCTTTTGGAAAAAAATTTTCTTTTGAACTCCTTTCTCTCAAGAGTCCAGCAATGCTAGAAATTTTTTTTTTTTTTTCATAAGTTAAGCATAGTTTAAATCACCAACCCTTTGTTTTGATGTAGAGAAAAGAAATGAAAAATAGAACATATGGAAAGAGGAAGGAAGAAAAGATAAATTTAATATTAAAGGACAGAGAAGAGGAGGAAAGAAAGAAAAAAAAAAGGGAGGAGCTCTTCTACTCAAAATATTCTTACTTGGGAGATATAAAAAAGAAGATGAAATTTAGGTTTGATTTCTAGCATTTGTACCATCTAGTTTGAAATGATAATGAGATGAAAAAATTTAATTTCTATATAAAACTTTCTTGATTACGACAAGTTTGGAGGGATTAAAGGAGTAGGGATGGAAAGAATTTTTGAAAATCGATCAAGATTTCTAGATAGAGACGAGAATTAGTGTCTCTATCCTTGAACCCATCTTCAAAATTGATCATTTATTCTTAATAAAATATTAGGTTTGAACTTTTATATATAGAATTAAGCTTTTAAATTTAAACTTTTTATGATTTTTAATATCTATTAATTTATAATAAATTTTAGACTTCAAATATATTTTTATATAATAAAATTAGGGTTGAAGTTAATAACCAAATTTTAGAAATAAAATAAATAAAAAATAAGGTTTATGACTGGGAACCATGTGGAAAGAGTTGGGAAAAAAAAAAAGAAGAGTAATATGGCTTTGGTTTTAAGGTTTAACCAGACATCTTAAAGGGCTCTTTTATTTCTCTTTTTGTTTTTTTGAAGAGATCTTAGTTATCATTTGTTTTAATTACCTTATCCTCTTCTTTCCATTCTCCCAATTTAAAGGATTAAAAAAATCTAATCACGTAATTATAGAAATTAAGAAAAAGATTGATTATAGAAAGTGAATTCAAGTCAAATAAAGAGAAGAGAGAGAGAGAGAGAGATGAAAGGCGAGGGGTAGAAAAGGAAAAATGATGCATATAATTTTTACCATCGAGGTGAGCTTCTAAATACATTGTGATGCCCCTCCTAATAGTTTTCACATTGGAAAATTAAGAATTGGTTGAGTGGGTTTATAACCGATTAAGCAAGAAGGACAAGGCACCAATTGGATCCCTTTTTGGGCTGTGGTGGCTCAAGTTGGTGTTGACCTTGTCCGTCTTGCTTTCTTGTAACGAAATGGGCCCGTGGGCCTGAGTCATTACAATATGGTATCAGAGCCTCGTACCATTCGGAAGTGCAGAAGCTAAGTGCCATACAGGGCAAAAGTGCTACATTCATGGGGAATGGGAGCCACTCTTGAACCTGTGGGGGCCACCTCTAGAATCATGCCTGCCACCTCTAGAATCATGCCTGCCTAGTGATTGTGATCAATTGCCTCTGGCGATGAAGACGTCGCCTCTATAAGGGGGTAGATTGTGATGCCCATCCTAATAGTTAGATTGTGATGCCCCCCCTAATAGTCCCACATTGAAAAAACTAGGAATTAGTTGAGTGATTTATAACCGATTAAGCAAGAAGGATAAGACATCAATTGGATCCCTTTTTTGGTTATGGTGGCCCAAGTTGGTGTTGACCTTGTCCGTCTTGCTTTCTTGTAACGAAATGGCCCATGGGCCCGGATCATTACATACATCCCAAAAATTAATCTTCACACCTCAAAATTTTAAAATTTTTTAAATTATTCTTCGCACCCCTCAATTTTCTCTCTGCACCCCTCCCCCCTCTCCCTCTCCTAAATTTTCCTTAAAACCCTCCTCCATCCATTTTTTTTTTTTTCTCTTCACACCCCTCTCCCTCACACTCCATCCACCGCTATCCAACCACCTCCATGTTCCGCCGCCACTCTTCCCAAAAGCCTCCTCTTCCTCCCACATCGCCAGCTTTCCCCTCACCTTCTTTGACCTTTCCATCCTCCTTTCCTTCGAACACCTTCACCTTATTATTCTACGCCGCAGCGGCAGCCATCGAAGCCATTGGCTTAGGTACCATGCCAACACCGCTGCAAAAGCACCGGTATATCTCCAGCGGCATTCTCTCGGTCTCATCCCACTCCAGCATGGCCAGATTCAGCCTTAAGATTAGGACCGTTGAGCACGACACGTCGATCGCTAACGACGAGGTTGGGACATGTTTGACATCCAGAAGCTACCTCGATTGCTTTCAGGGTGGGCAGTGGTCAGATTCTGATGTTCGGTCCTTATAGGCCGAATAGTGATGATTTGTTTAGCCCTGATAGCCAAACAGAAAGGCTCTGTTCGACATACTAGGATCGAACGAAGTATCATTCGATTTTTTTTTTTGATATATTAAAAAATAAGAAGCTTAGATGTTGATTTATGGATTGAAGGTAGGAGGGAAGGGGTCTAATCGAGCCGAGTCGAGTCGATACAATGCCAAGCTCGAGCTCGACTCGATTCTAAAATTTGAAGCTCGATACTCGATTCGAGCTCGATTGAGTTTTTTATTTCGAGCACGAGCTCGAGCTCGATGAAATACTCGATATACTTGACTCGACTCGGCTCGAATTTCTGTATAAAAATTAAAAAAATAATTTTAATTAAAATAAAATATTTTCTTAATTAAAAATTCAAAGGAGCTCTCACTGTTAGAGATAGGGCAAAGATTATCATTATCTTTATGGACGGAGATAAGGCTTACCGTTATTGCTTAGAGATGAGCCCTATCCTCTCGCTGTTAGAGTCACGCCGCAGAGGGAAGATGGGTTTTGGGGATATGTAGGGAGGGACGAGAGTCACGCACTCAGGCCACGGAGGGAAGATGGATTTTGAGGAGAAGGCAAAGAAGGGACGGTAGGCGATTGGCCCCTTTTTCACTCCATGGTGATTCTGATGAATCTGGTGATTCAGATGTTCTTGTATATTAATGTTAATATAGAGTGATCCCATCGATGACTCGTTAAAAATGGAATAAATTAATAACTTTATGCGAGTTTTGACTGGGTTATTGTGGCAAAGCAAGTTAGCAAAAGAGAATTTTGGAGGGCAAGGGGAGTGACTGTTCGTGTTCCTAATTTTTTTTCGCTAAGACGAACGATCCACTGATCGCCTTGATCTAATCAGATAAATTTTTATATTTTAAAAAAAGTTACGTAAGCTCGATCAAGCTCGCGAGCTTTTCGAGCCGAGTATTTTAATACTCAAACTCGACTCGATAATTTACTCGAGTAGCTCAAGCTCGAGCTTGACTCGATAAGCAACGAGTCGATTTCGAGTATTTTTCAAATCAATCTCGAGCTACTCACGAGTTATTTTGATTCAGTTATATCCCTCTCCTATCAGCTGAAAGCTGAAATGGTGAGAAATGGGTGGGGGTATGGTGAGAAAATTTGAGAGTACAATGATCATTATGCAATGAGGCAAATTGAATTATTTTTTTTAAGTACGGATGTTGAGAGCAATTTTTGGGGTGTATTTAGAAGCTCCCACTTTCCGCCCACCAAAACTCGATAGCAGGACCGTAAGAAAAAACTCGTTGCTTGACCACAGACTCTGGGGAGGGGCCCGACGCTGCCGTCCAAACCCTAATCCCTGCTCCTTTCGCTTCGAAGCCACCCTCATCGTCTCCCTCCCTCTCCTCGTTTATTCCTCTTTGAAACCCTAGCCCCACCATCTCGAGAACCATCTCCAATGGCGGGTGACGAGACAAAGAGAGGAGGCGGAGACAAGAGGAGCAGGTGGTGAACCCTTGGGAGGTCACCGCCAAAGACGGCGGCAAGATCGACTATGACAAGCTGATCGAGAAGTTCGGCTGCCAGCGGCTCGACCGCTCCCTTGTCGACCGCGTCGAGTGCCTCACCGGCCGCCCCGCCCACGTGTTCCTCCGGCGCGGCGTCTTCTTCGCCCACAGGTTGCTCTCGTCTCTCAAAAATCTCATCTTTTCCGTTTTTCTCTATGTTTTAATCGGTGCATTGAGCGATTTCCGTATGGATTGTTGTCTGATAGGGATTTCAATGAGATACTTGATGTGTACGAGAAGAGGGAGAAGTTCTATTTGTACACAGGGAGGGGGCCGTCGTCGGAAGCTTTACATCTGGGTCATCTGGTTCCGTTCATGTTCACGAAGTGAGTTTTCATCTTACTTGACTCTTTGGTGGTTCTTGGCTTCGTAGATATCCTGTATGTGAGTTCAATTCTGTTACTTCCATCAACTCGATGTCAAGAAATCTTCACTTGCTTGCTAGTTGCTCTAATATTCATTTCGTGCGGTTGGTTTGATGTCAAAATTTAATCTTTAAATGTATTAGGTATAAAAAATTCTTGATTGCCAGTTGGTGGAGTTGAACTCGAACCCAATTCGCAGCCTTGAAAATCATGTGAAGCACACTGCGCCTTTGTTCCATATTGGTTTTATAAATATATCATTAAATGATGAATAGTATCGAGAAATAAAAATTTATAAGCAGAACAATGCCAGAAAAGTTTTGCTGATATTGTCTTTCTCTTCATTCAATTGAATTTTTGTTTCATTACCATATGGTGTAAACCACCTGAATCCTGAGGGCGTGAGTAGCTTCATTTTGTGGATCCTTGCTAGTTCATTTTCCTGCACTGTGAACTCTAAATTTCTTTACACCTTGACTAATTAATTATGCTCGCTGCTTTTTTGGAGCTTAGACATGAATTTATGTTCCTCTTGGGTTCTTTGACATGTTAGTGATTTAGGATACCTTGGCATTGTGGGATATTTGGCTACTTGAGCACTTAGTAAGATAGCTTTTTGGGACACTTATGTTAATATATTTGGCTACTTGAGCACTTAGTAAGATAGTTTTTTGGGACACTTATGTTAATATATTTGGCTTCTTGAGCACTTAGTAAGATAGTTTTTTGGGACACTTATGTTAATATATGCTTACAGATGCATGTTTTATGTGCCTCAAATTTCAGGAAAAGTTTTAGGTATAAACAATGCTACTTGTGCATCTTGGTTAATTATTAAGCTATGTCATGGAGCTAATCTAAATGTTCTTTATGGTATAGGCTTTTGCCTATACATAATATGGATGTTTTTGGTTTATTCTGTCAGGCCCCCTCCTTGCATGTAAAGCCATCTTTTGACATGTCTAGGTAACATCGTTGAAATGTACTATAACTTGAAATATTTCAGCTGGATTCACATTGGTAAGCAATGAGAAAAGGAATTAATTTTGATGCTTTGTTTGGCCTTTTCAACGTGAGGTTGGGCAATTTCAACCCTCTTGCGTATGCCTTCTTAATGCTTTCAAGTAAACTTAGTTATTTCCTTCCTTTCATCTTGTTTAACAAGTGGGCTTGATAGAATCTTTAATTGTTCTTGTGGATAATCTGATTTGATGGAGCGATAAGCCATTGCCTCTTTCCATTCTACAAAAGCATGATTGGTTGGGTGAGGCCACTTTTTTTAAGGCCATATGTTCACCTATGCGGCATTTTGATGGCCTCTACCTTAGGAAGATTTGTTAATTTAGTTACCTCTGATGAAAGAATTTTTCTCCAATGTGTGAACAATAGTTGTAAGATGCTTACCTTAAGTTTACCTCCTCTTAGAATTTTGTAAATCGTTTTACTTTGTTCAAACTATTATCAGCTTTAAAGTCCTTAAAAATGAGGGCTGTGAAGATGTGCTTTGATTCCTTAAGAGACAAATATTAGGCTCCACCAGTTGTCACTTCTAGTTCTTTCAAATCCTTACTGGCATAGGCTCAATTTCTATATAGAGTCTGATGAAAAATCATTTGTGACATGATATTAGACTCATTGAAAGAGAATGCATGTTTCTATAACTCATCGTCTGTAGGCCCAGCTTGGATCATGCCCAAGTACACCCTATCTACCTAATCATGCTTGGACTTGTGCTGAACTTGTAATAGACAAGCTTTGTCAGTGAAAGCTTTTTCCCCCTCTGCATGCTGTGTATTTCATCATCTTACATTATCTTCTGCAAGTTCTCCAGCTTCATCAATTTTCTAGGAAAATCTAAACCACTAATTTAACAATAAGCTCCCTTATGATTGTTTGCAGATATTTGCAAGATGCTTTTAAGGTTCCTCTTGTAATACAGCTAACTGATGATGAGAAGTGCATGTGGAAGAACCTCTCAGTGGAAGAGAGTAAAAGGCTTGCTCGTGAGAATGCAAAAGACATAATTGCATGTGGCTTTGACGTTACACGAACTTTCATTTTCTCAGATTTTAGTTATGTTGGTGGGTAAGTTGTGGTTGAATATTTTCCTTTCACTTGCATGAACAGTAATTCCAATATTAGTGGCTGCATCCTTATTGTGGGAAGGTGTTGGCTGTTGTTATTGAGGTTATGTTGTTATTAATGCTTCATTTGTTTGACTTCTGCTTCATATTTTTTTCTTAGTTGGTAGATTTCACAATGAGGCATTGATATGTATAGATACTTCGGTTGGAAAAAATAAAAATCCAGTTATCATTGTGCTGTATGCTCATATGTTATTGACCTTAGGATCAATTTAATTCTATTTGCATTGTGGATGTTGTTTAGTTCTTCCTACCATTGAGATTAAGATTTTTGTTATAATATTGATGTGCAAAAATTTTATTAGTGTATGCTAGTGATGGGCATTGAACTTGATACGCCGCAGTATTCATGTTATCATCATCATTTTTCTTATTATTTTTTCGTTTTCAATTTCAACTGGAATAGTAACACACAGATAAAGTTTTGGATAATGTTGAACTCATCAAATATAAATAATGAACCTGTGAATTTTTTAGAGAGAGTAAAATAAATAAGGAACTGCAGGCTGCGGAAGAATATTTGCATGGTGTTTTTGGGACAAACACGTACAGAACATCACAACTGTATATGTGGATATTGTCCTGTGTCTTATTAATTTATTGGTTTTGAAATACTAAGGCAAACGAGAGTGGTATTGCAATTTTCATGCTATTCCTCTTGCATTCATCCATATAACTTTCATATGACACTGTATTTGACTCTCATTCATTCGGTTAACCTCCTAATACTCTGGATTTTATTGCAGTGCCTTTTATGAGAACATGGTCAAGGTTGCAAAATGTGTCACATTTAATAAGGTAAATGTTAAAGCTGATTTAGATAAATGCCAATCTTTTGTGGATAGGTTTTCTTATTATGGTAGTGTACATGAATCACCACCTAATGCAGACAATCTTTTTCTTACATCTTGCATTTGTGCGACTTAGGTTGTGGGAATATTTGGCTTCACACAGGAAGATCATATTGGAAAAATTAGCTTCCCACCCGTGCAGGTTCTGTTAAAAATACTGTTAAAATATTTATAAATTTTCAAATATTTTTTCTTTGTGGTTTATGGGTAAAAGGTGTCATGTATATGTGCACCTGACTTGCTTTTTTCTTTAATATATCTGTATTGGCAGTTTAGAAAGAAATGCTTGAGTTCAATATGATGCATATTTTTTTTCCTGCAGGCAGTCCCATCATTCCCTAGTTCATTTCCACACCTCTTCCCTGGCAAGGACCAGCTTCGTTGCTTGATACCATGTGCCATTGACCAGGTGCTAATTTCTTAATCTTAAATACTGCATTCTATTTTAAAATTATGTATACCATATTAGCAAAGATTGGTACTTCCCTGCTAACTAGATTATTGTTCACACTGACCTCTAATTTGGCAAAAGTGAATGACTGGTATTTTTACCTGGACACGTGGCACATGGTCAGGGTGTCTTGAGGATTCTGACTCAAACATTTAAGCTCAATCTTGGTGCACCCTTTTCTATTTATGTATCATGCAAGCACATAGATAATTATCAATTAATGGCTTAGTTTGGTTTCTGTCCAATGCCTTGCACGTGAAAGCGTGCATGGTTATGCATGGGTAGGAGAGGGTGGAGTTCTGTGGCTTTTTATGAATATAACTTTATTGGGTTTACTCAAATAATGCATGGACTGGTTTTCTCATGTTTCCATAATATCAACAATACCCTTGATATTACATTAGGTTTGATACTGTTTACTCCAAATTCCAAGTATTTATGTGGGGAAACAATGCCATAATAACCATAATTGTTAGAAGTACCAATAATTCACATGAATAGTGGTGCTGTAATTTGTACCACAACACATCATACCAAGCAGTGCAGTGTCATTCATTCAATGTCAGAATGTTAAAAGTGTCATAATACTTAAAAATAAAAGTGTCCAATTGTTTCTTTATGGATTAGTGGAATAATGAAAAGTATTTGTTGCCACAGTGATGCAAGAACCTTGCTTCTCTATAGACTCTACTAATTATCCATCGACATATTTAGAAGTTCTCTGATGTCATGAGAAAGCATTACTAGTTGCATTTTCTTAAGTTGCCATTATTGGTTTTGTAAGTAGTGAACATACTGGTGTGCTACTGTATTAACTGCTTCATGAGAAATTTGGCATAAATTTTGATTTTATCTATTGAAGAGAGGTGGTACTTCGGGTAATAAGCCTGCCCTTTACAGGGACATAAATTGAATGGAGTCGTTAATATGGGCCTATAACCTTTATCTCACAGTTGATTATTATAGCTTGATTACTCGATCCACTTTTTGGTTGTTTAGTAATCAATTGTGTAGGCTGTTTGAGGATACCTTGCTAATGCATCTTAATTTTGAAGAATTAAACTACTTAATATATGGGAATAAATATTCAATTTTGCCTATCATACTTTCCAACTTTTGGTCAACATTAAATGTTAATAAGGTGTTTCAATAGCTTTTAGAATCTAGAAGTTTTGGTTTAAATTGATAATTTAATGCCTTAAGAGTGGATAGAGAAGTGGTCCACTTGTGTTCAACTCACCATTTGTGGTCTCTATTAGGTCATGGAGAGGTCATGTAGCCGTTGTGGGAACTATCAGATGTCCCATCAGTCTGTTTGTCATGACCCGAACCAAGGGTCCATGATCGCTGTGAGGACCAAGATGAGTGCGACCCACCTTGGCTTGCGCAAGTCTCATATAATTTGATAATCACAAACCATTAATATCAACTAAGATACTAACATCCATACACATGTACTCATCATAAGGAGGTATATGCACAAATATATACAAATACATATCTATGATGACTACAAAGTCAGGTCAGAAGTATTTATGAAAATCTTCTTCTATGGTAATTGCGGAGCTCTACATAAAGAGATACAACTTAAGAGATGTATAAAAGTAGCATCTCCAACTCGGTCATTGTAGCCTAGAAGATGCGAGGTATTGGGCTTACCAAATGCAAAGAGAAACTCCTCCAGAGAGACGTGTCTTGCCTATCAGATTAAGGGCCAATTGTGGGAAAGATATTGCAAGGGTTGAGATCGACCTCAGTGAATAGATAATAACAAATATGACAGGCGAAGGCAAGTAAAGAGAATCGCTAGTAGTGAATTTAATATAAAGGATTTCATAAAACACTATAACATGAGGTCATCATATCATAAAGAGTAAAAAGTATCAGACATTTGAAACTTGCAATGGTAATCATCTTAATTATCTAATATTCATGGAATTAATACACAAGAATAAGTTGTACATAGATAAACCCACATGTGTGTGCACACACGCACATAAATACTGAATATCATATCAGATAGCTATTTGAAACAAATGAGTATATAGAGAATAGATGGTGAAGAGTCGACAAACATATTGCTAGTAGAGATATTAGAAACAAATTACCATGCATGGTCAGCATATGGGGCTAGTATCAACGCTACCAGCAAAACTATTTATGAAAATCTTCTTCTATGGTAATTGCGGAGCTCTACATAAAGAAGATACAACTTAAGAGATGTATAAAAGTAGCATCTCCAACTCGGTCATTGTAGCCTAGAAGATGTGAGGTATTGGGCTTACCAAATGCAAAGAGAAACTCCTCCAAGAGACATGTCTTGCTATCAGATTAAGGGCCAATTGTGGGAAAGATTTACAAGGGTTGAGATCGACCTCAGTGAATAGATAATAACAAATATGACAGGTGAAGGCAAGTAAAGAGAATCGCTAGTAGTGAATTTAATATAAAGGATTTCATAAAACACTATAACATGTGGTCATTATATCATAAAGAGTGAAAAGCATCAGACATTTGAAACTTGCAATGGTAATCATTTAATTATCTAATATTCATGGAATTAATGCACAAGATAAGTTGTACATAGATAAACCCACATGTGTGTGCACACACGCACATAAATACTGAATATCATATCAGATAGCTATTTGAAACAAATGAGTATATAGAGAATAGATGGCTGAAGAGTCGACAAACATATTGCTAGTAGATATATTAGAAACAAATTACCATGCATGGTCAGCATATGGGGCTAGTATCAACACTACCAGCAAAACTATTTAGATACTGATTCCATGAGCACACATTACATGTCACACTCAAAAGAACTCTTATCAATTGATATAAACTTGGGTAACGTATTAGAGTTTAGAAAATCATAAGTTATTTACTAGAACATAATGTCACAAAGTGAAATTCGAATAAACATCAATTATTCATAAGAACATAAGGCCACAAATCAGTTTTCAACAATTTTTCAATGATCTATAAAGACATAAGGTCACATATAGCATTTCAGAAAATTTATTCTATCCATCTATACTTGCCCTCATTCCTTGGTGTAGCAAATATCCCACATAACATAACTATAATCCCCTATAACAATCCGTACCATATAAAAATTTCAGAAAAGTTGTCATATCACAATAACTCAGCAACCATATAATATAAAACCTTGCTCAAAACTAGCTACATATATATGTTCAAATCCTTTTATGGTTGTTTGGCGTTTGCATACATCTATATACATAGGTAATTGTATTTATACACTATTTTACAAGAAATCTATGTTATTAATTAACTAAACATGTTATAGAGGTTATTATCTACTCACAATCAAACTAATAGAAATCTTAAAAGAACCAAAGTTATGTCAATCTGCCTATAAATCAAGTTGAGGTGGGTGGTAGAGCCTCCAAAGTACCTAAAGCAAGAATTAGCCACATTTAGAAGAGAAGATTATAACACTATTAGAGCATGGAGGACAAGGATTGTATATTAGATTGAGTTCAAATCCTAAGTTAGAAATCTAACACAAACTAGCAATAATTATGAAATCCTTCTCAAAACAAATAGACTCAATAGAAATAGAAGTAAAACCCCTAAAATCTTACCTTGAGAGCTAGTTTGAAAGGGCTCAACGAATAGCAAGCTTGTGGGTGTAAATCAGAGGTGTTGGAACTTAGATTTTGACGTATCAAAGGAATGTAGGTAAAGGGTAGAAATGGAGAAGGATGATACGAATTAGGGGCATGGGTCATGGATGTTCGGGAATGAGAGGGGAAGAGAGGAAGAGAGAGAGTCAGTGTTTCGGAGTGAGGGAGAAGTTCGATTACTTAAGGGAGTTCCGAAGTTACTAGAGTTAGGACATATATACTGCATGATATAGGGTGAGCTCGAATGTGCAGCTTGGCATAGAGACAAGTTTGGGTGGACCGCACAATACGGATGAGATTGGATGCACTGCACTGTATGGACAAGCTTGAGTGGCAAGCTCGAATGCGTAGCATAATAGAAACGAGCTCAGGTGCGATCCAAAATCATTGAAGTATCATTAACTTTTTTTCTATTTATTTAAGATTTTTAAGCAAAAAGGGAAATACCTTTATTTGAATTCAACAAAAATATTTGAAAAATCAAATTCTTTGAGGATAGAAAATTAACTTTCCCTCTCAAAGACAAATTCAAAGAATTTCATAAAATCTCAGTTTAGCAAATGTTAAGTTAGAGTATTTTCACTTTTGATAAAAATCCTAGAAAATTAATTTAGCTTAGAAATAATGAAAAAAAATACTGGGAAAAATTATCTTAAAATACAATATTCAAGGCATTGACCGATACTTGATCAAACTTATAGGGTTTCCAGACTTAGACAAGATCATAATAAGAGTGTACTTCATACTAAATTATGCTCACTTAATCCTTAGTTTAGTGAAACAATAAAATTACACTTGCCATAAAATCTTAAGGTTAAAACGTATTTTTTAGGGTCTAAACCATGATATGTCACTGGACTTGAGGTCAGGGTGTTGCACTGTCCATCTATCATTTATGCATGCGAGATAGTTTGTTAGTGCCCCATGATCCAACCAATATGCTCTGTTTTTGAGAACATTCTTTGATTCCTTAATTGAAATCATCAGTCACTTGCACCCTTCTTCAATCAAATTCTTCTCCGTAAATTGATTCTTGCATTGATGCTGTTTATTAGTATTTCTGCTGCTTGGTACTAGCTTCTAAATCTTTCTTGGGTGCCTTATTTGAAAAGTGGAAAGCCATGTTTCATTGCAAACTCTAGCTCTAAAATTGGAACTGTGTAGCCACACATTTTAGAGACCATTGGCAGATGGTATCATACATTAGTCATGCAATGCAGTGCAATATAATTGGCAACTAGTTTTATTATTTACAGAGGAAACTTATATAAAATTCAGTTTGATTACTGCTTTGTTCATCATCACTTTTTAATAAGCTGTCTCACTTTTCTATCTATAATTGTTGGTCACATTGTAGATGTCTAACATACAAGGCTGTTCAGTTCTGCTTCAGCAAATTGTACTTTGTTCACTGTGCCTGAGTCGGTGTGATCAGTATTTCGTTGGTGTTGATGTGGAAATCACCAACATGCATTTTGGTGTATCCAACTATAGTCGAGTGTACTCTTATTGTTGGTATTTGACACTGTTGTTATATCATGGCTACTATCACCACTAAGAAATTGCCATTTACCTTGTAATGTTAATTTATGATAAAAGCATTCTGTTAGTCACTACAGTCTGATGAAATTTCTGCTTAAAGTTCTATGTAATGAGAGATTGGCAGTCTTTAGTTAAATTTTATATAATAAATAAATAGAGATTTGTTTATTGATCTGAGATGTGTTGTATAATGTACTATGCTCTTTTTTCATTCTTTTTCGTGTGTTTTGGTTTGCCTAGTAGGTGATCAATATGTTCTTTTCTCTGCTGTCTAGTTATTTAATTTGACTCGTTCTTCTACTAGATCTGTAATTATTTTCTTGCTCTATAATTATATTTTTCTTAAAATGTTATGTTTTGTTACCTTTTTCCCTTGTATGCTATTATATAATATCATATAACCATTTCTGACTGGTTTGTCAACCCTACTTTGTTTTCCACTTCATTCCAGGATCCATATTTTAGAATGACACGAGATGTTGCTCCCAGGATAGGATACCAAAAACCAGCTTTAATTGAATCATCATTCTTCCCTGCTCTTCAGGTACTTAAGTGAAATGCATTTACAATTGAAGTTGAATAAATATTGCATGGCTGTACCATGATAGTTCCATAAAATGGTAAATTCGTGATTTGTTTCTCTCTATTTGAAGTCTTATGTTTGGTTCAGTTTAGAAAAAAGATTAGCACTTATTCACTGTCATCAGTCAAATGTTATGCATGTATTGCAGTTGCAAAATAGTGCTTGTATTGTACAACTACTCTAGTGTAAACGAAGATGGTTATAGGTTTGGTAACTGATGATGGGTAAATAACAGTAAGAATAAGAAGAACGAGAGCTCAGAATCCATCATCAAGAAGACATCTAGATTGCACCAAATGATCGTTCATGAAATACGTCAGTTATGAAAAAACACGGGGGCCCTGACCAAGCATATAACTATATGACAAATTTTCTTCCTAATTTTGAAGATCAAGCAGATGTGTGTTCTTGACTTACCATGTTGAGTCAGTACATACGATTTCTATTTTGTTTCAGTAACCCTAGCAAGCTTGGATGGACTCCTAAAAAACAGAAGACAGCAATCTCTTTCCAACTGAAACAAGTAGGTCCTATCATTTCATCATTCTATGTATCCACTATTTGTTTGCATTAATTTAATTTTCCTTTCATTGATTGAGCCTCGTGTCAGCACAATAAAGTAGCATTGTTTTAACTATGTATCTATCTTCATTAGAACTCCAGTTGGTGCAATTCTAGCCCGTTTCCCCCAAGCTTTTTCATATGGCGTTTGCACACATGTCTTCAGATTCTTCCAAACTTTTTGTCATGCTTACTCTTTCTAATTATGTTCCATGAAATTTGCTGTTGGTTAAAGTTCATGAAGACTACAACTTCAACAACCAATGAGAGTGTTATATTACCACTTCAAGTTTTAGATTCATGCCATTTATTTTTATATTTTTCAATGCGAGAAGGGCATGCCCATGCCACATGTAACATTTTTTTCAACATTTTGATTATGCCTGCTTGCTAGAAAAATAAACTCAGGAGCATTGTTGATGCATTGATGATCCATGAATCTAGGAAGATTTTTGACAAAAGCCTGGATGGATGCATAATATTTACATCCAAGTTGTCCATAATCTTTGAACATGGTGTCATATTTTGGTTAAGATGCTTGACAATCGACAAGCAAGGATGTGACAATATGTCTGCTTACCATCTGTTTCAAGGATTCAATGCTTTTGTCCTGATTGATATGAAAATCTAAAATGATCCTTCACATCTATGAGCTTTGTCACCTCAGTTGGCCTTCTATTTGTTTCTTTTTTGTTGCTTTCTGTTAGACACTCCTCCATATAATTCATCACTGGGCCTTTGGTCTCTCTCTCTCTCTCTCTCTCAATAATTTCTAAAAGGGCTGCCTTCAGTTCCAGAATGATGGTAAGGGAAAGATGTCATCAGTGCTATTGACATGAAAAGCTTGTTGATGGGGAGCTACATATTCTTTTCAGAGTTCCCCTTTGGTGGAAATTGATGACCAAGGAAAGAGGGTTGTGGCAATTCAGAATTTCAGATTGGGGTGGGATGTGGAAACTGATAAAATTGCTCAAGAAGATTTCAGTAGTGAAGATAAGAAATTAGGGGAGGATGCTGGTGGTCTAACCTCTAAAAGATTTAGCATAGAGAAATATGATACTGCAGAGTTCCTTTTAAAGTAGGGTGGTGGTGGCATCATTAATGTTGAGGCATTTCATATTGGTAGGGAGACAGTGGAGACTCAAGAGGCTGGGAGATGGGGAGACAAGTGCCCACCTTGGCTACCCATCAAGGTATAATTCTTTCCTAGCATGTCTCCTGAACCTTTCATCCTAACTCTGTTATAGTACAACTAAGAAGTTCTTTACCCTTATTAGAAGTTGAAATAGTAGGATCAAGTTCCATAGTGAAAATGAGAGCCAACTCGAATAAGCTTTGTTGCGCAAATTCCTTAAAATTCCTATCTTTTCTATAAAAATCCTATATTTTCTATCTGAAAATCATCTTGTTGGTTGGGAGTGGTTATTATCATGTGAAACATTTTGCCTAGAAGCATTAGAACTAAAAGAGTTCTCTAAACTTACGGTAATGGCAACCCCACCCCCACCCCCACCCCCATCCACATATTGCATATGTGAAAATTGAAATGGGGCTACAAATAAACTGGCTATGTTTGACTTTGCAAGGGGATGTGTTCGTTGCTATGAAGGGGTGAGAACAACTTTCATGTTTCTTGCTCACTGCTTAGTCCTTTTTTCTACTTGTTGGTGGATATTAAATCTCTTGGCTATTGATCTTGAAAACAAAATTTTATAACTTAATATCTCTAACTGTCATTTAAGATCTAAACAAATCATTAATATGGAGCATTAAGGGATCAAGTTCTTGGATCCACTACAATTTTGCTACTTGTATGCTTAACATGATTTTATTACGAGATGTATGCTTTGGTGTGCCAGTTCCGTTATTGGTTTTCCACATGCATTACCTGTTGAACCAGGTAAGCACCTGGTAACTAGTTTATTGTGGCACTCAATGACATCTGGCTTTATCAGCTTATATGGAGCAGATCGTGGAACCATGGAGCAAGATCCATGATTCCTTTCTTTGCATGCTCATTTGAACATAATTGAAAAGAACGTCTAGGTATATAGACTTGTAAAAATTATAATGCATGTTGAATGAGACTATGCTGTTTGCATCTGCTCACCATGTATTGACCTCTGCGATTTTCTTGTAGAAGAGTTTACTGTTTTGAGTGAGTTCCAATTAGGTGTATGATTTCCAATGAATAACAAGTGGCTTATGGCTATTCATTTTCTGAACCTGAATACAGGGGGAGACAGGAAAGATGTCAGCAAGTGATCCAAATTCTGCAATATATGTGACAGATTCCTCCAAAGATATTAAAAATAAGGTTAGTCTTCTATATATCACATTCTAGATGACAATTCATCTTACGAAAAATATAGTGTAGGAGTTTTCACTACATTCTAGATTTCACTTCTCTCATTTCAGCACCATAAATTTTCCAATGATTATGTTTCTCAACGTTGTTATTTTGCTTATGCTTCTTTTCTAAAATATTTTGGTCAATGATACATTCACTTTAGGGGGGATTTGGTAGCCGATAATTGGATAGATTACTGGTATTTTAAATGGGGTCCACCAGATAACTATGTTTGATACATGTTTTGAATGGTAATCTATCTTGTAGTGGCAATCTGGATTACCTCTCATAAGGTAATCCAGATTATTTCAGGAAGGGGTGGTTATCCACATTATCAGAGATATGGTAATTTGATAATTTTTTTGACAAAATTACCCTTTCTTTGATCGTTCTCTACTCACCTCCTCTACCAACCTCGTTGGAACCTTGTGTAAAAAGTTTCGAGCCACACTTTCTTCCATCGAGTCAGGCCGGTGATTTCGACCGCGTCTCGACACTGCGGAACTTCTTCCGATCAGTGGCCTTCGGTATTCTCACCGGCCGTTTCGAATATCATTTATAAATACAATTTTAATAAATTTAATTTAGGAGTATTTTGGGAATTTGATGTTATATGACTTATAATCTGTTTGTCATACCAAACACAGTAATCAATATTATGTAGCATTACCTGTGTATACCAAACACATAATCAACATTACTGATAATCTATCAAGTGATAATTTATCTTGTAGGCAATCCATATTACCATTCAGGATTGTCTGGCGATGCATCAAATGCAACCTTAAAATATAAGGCAGATATTGATAATGACATGCCAATGTAGTCAAAAATTGAGCAGTCAATAATGTATATTGGTAACTGCAAATCTTCGAGGCTTTTATTTGTCCTACATGTTATAGAAGACAATAGGGTTATGGCTGATTTTTGAGACTTTGGGGCTTAGCCTTGATTATGCACAATGCTTCAAGTATTTTGTCATTTATATTAAAGTATGTTATGCTACCTACAGCCCCAAAAAAACAAACCACTGTCCGACTGCACAGGACAAGTCCTCTGCCATTTGGTATTACCTGGAGGTACAACCATTTTCATTGCCAATAATGCACTCATTTTAGACTTCTTTCACTTGTGTCACCATTGATACTCTTCGGCAATTTCTTTTCAAAAATCTTATGTGAAGAGCCAGGACTCTTTTCACCATCCAACAATTTAAGTTAATGTGTTATTTAACAACGATGCATTCCTTCCCCTCTAAAAGTCATGGAGGCATTTGGTGGATTCCTCTATTTGGCTGCATAGGGTGGAGACCCGAGACCTCCAATACATATAATGTATGATTTCAAGGCATTCTTAGTGGCGTGGACCATGATGTGATATGGATGTTCGAAATTTGGTTTTTCAATCATCAAATTCTTTACCAAATGATGTTGGTAAATTTTTTTTTTGCAAAATGTCAATTTAGAAGTTTGGATGAGAAATATATGTATTGAACATCCAAAACAGCTACTTTTGATAATCCTTTTCCATAAAATATCAAAAAGAAAAGCATACTCATCTCAACTCAAACTCAACTCATCTAAGCCCTTTACCAACTATGTGGGAAAAAAAGAAAAACATATACAAAATAAATATATAGTTTAGCTAGGCTTTTTCCCTATGTGGCCCTGCATTGCTCTGCATCTCTCTTTTTACATCATGCCATGTTGGATACTTCACATTCCAAATCTGATTCTTGCATCTGTTTCCATGCAACACCATGGTAACCCTGACACCTGAAAACAATTAACTTTTGTGACAAGCTACAATGCAGAGCTGATCAGGCAGAGGAGACTTGAGTTTTGTGTGTTTTTTTTTGTCATATATGTTCTGGTTATTCTTCTTTTATTCTGAAGCAATTATAATTATTTCCATGTGGTGCTGTTTCTTTTCCAATCTCATATAAGTGAATGAGGCTTTTTATATCAGAATTGAGGAGAACTTCTGTGAATTTGGCTTGTATTTAAAATTATTGACCGCGAACAGGAAATTTAGCCATTATTTAGATTGAGCTTGTATGGAGTGGACAGGATGGATGGGCAGGTTTGGCTGGAGCATCTAACCTGCTTATGGCTATTGGTTAAATGAAAACTTTTGATGGGTCTGCTTGGGTCCTGGTCTAGCTTTGTGAAGGCTGACCTAGCACAGCCCAACCCTTTGCTAACCCTATGTGCATAACTTGAACAAGCATCTATGGTATCTGTCAATGTTACTGACCAAAAGGTCATTATCTCTACTAATACTTTTTTTTTTCTTTTTTTTTTTCAAAAGGTGAATAGGTATGCCTTCTCTGGCGGCCAAGATTCTATAGAGAACCACAGGAAGTATGGAGCCAACCTAGAGGTATGCGTCTTCTCTATTTTGTTTGTCAAGCTCATCAATACCATAGCCCTTGCAGATATATTGCATGAGAGACATAATTTTAGCGGTTCATTTTACTACATTTATATTAAGCAGATGTAAGTACTAATGTTGGTTTTTCAATTTTTTCATTGGAAATTTCTTAGTATTTTCAACATAATAATAACCTTATTTTTACCTGACTCTTTGGTTGAGGCATTAATAGTTCAGAGCTTTCTTGTCGTGGTCCTCTGTGTTTAGGATGTGCATAAATTGTGCTATATTGATCGATCAATCGATCGATCATCCATTGATTGAAGGCCTATTTGATATTTTCATGGGAGTGGAGACTCTTAAAAATGAGATGGAAGGATGAAGTTGGGATGATCGACAGAATCCAAGGCTTCAAGGTCCTGCATTTTTAGGATTTCAAAAACCACTTTTAGTGGATTTCACCTTCCCAGGAATCGTCCACTGAATTTCTCACGTCACTTTTCCTTCCCTTTCTCTTTCTAGCAACACTTAACTGCTTGAAAGATAGGTCAAGTGTCCTAACAGGCACAAAAGTTTGGGAATAGTAGAAGGATAAGTGAATTAAGCTAGAAAATTTGGAAAATAAGGCAAACTAAAACAAAGAGTACAAAACTTTGGATAGAGCTTGTGATATGGGCATTCAGGATTCCTTTTGAGGATCTGGCTGTTGGTAGGAATCAAGTCCAAAGTATGGTGCATGAAGGTGATCGAAAAATGTAGGATAAGGCCAACAGTTTGCTTTTATATTTTTTTTAATGACACATAAGTTCATTGAGATTCATTATAGGGAAGTTATCTTTGAGCGTCCAATGTACTTGTCCTTTATCGCTTGGTCCTTTGTGTCTGATCCATGCCATGGCATCAGTAAGTGTGTAATCATCCTCTCCATCCTCAGGGCACTTTACTTCCTTTGATTGTCTACTTTGTAAGATTCTCATATCTGTTAGACTGAGCATTTGAGGTCTGCTCACTGAACAATTTGATGATCCAATAATTTTCCTGTTCTGGACTTTTCTCAGGTGGATATTCCTGTCAAATACCTTGGTTTCTTTCTTGAAGATGATGCTGAACTCGAGCACATCAAGAAGGTATTATTTGTAGATAGTCTTGTTCAGTCTATGGTCGGCATTTTCTTTTTTATTCATAAACAAGTTATCCTATAACTTGGTGCCTACTGGATCTTGTTTAATTTGTTTATCTCATTACATGTTCTTGTCATGAACATATTTCAGGAATATGGTGCTGGAAGGATGCTGACTGGTGAGGTCAAGAAACGTCTTATTGAGGTGCTATCAGAATTGGTTGAGAGACATCGCAAAGCTCGTGCTGCAGTGACTGATGAGGTATGAACCACTTTCTGCAACCTGTTCAATTTTCGCAAGACTTTAGGGTTCTTAATAAAGAAGAGTTAGCAATACCATCAGTTTTGATTCTTTGCCATTTTCCATGGAACCTCCTGGTACTAGCTTTTAGGCGATGTTTGGATGTGTGGACGGACGTGTCATGCATAAACTCCCCCAGATGACTGTCGTTGAGGAGCCATGAGATATCTTGAGAAATTGAAGGAGATTGCTGGCTGTTGTGGGCACTTGCTATCCCTAAAACTAGAGTAATATATTTGATTCAGGAGGTGATTAAACTTATCCTTGAGTTACAGGGATAATGAGGTCAACAAACTACCACCGCTGACAAAAGCTTCAGGTCACCTTGTCCTGTCTGTTCAATGCCCCTTTTGTTAACTCCCTGTATTAGAAAAACTACAGTGGAGGCTGATGGAGAAGTAATTCTTCTCATCTTCCATTTAGTCTGAAGAATCTCATTATGGTGGTTTGCAAAATTAATCACTAGCTGCTTTTTTGAAGATGGAGAACCATCTTGTATTACCAAAACAAAAGAAATTCTAGATAATTTAGTTTTATTTATTCGAAAGGAAGAAAAATCAAACATTCAACTCCGCCAAGACCGGTTCTAAGCTCGGGTAAAGGAGGAGGATTGCGTTAGGTAGCTGACAGCCAGCGTAAAACTACGTCAAATCCCATAAAATATGAACCTATTAAATGAGGAAGCAAATTCATGTAGCCGACCCCATGTAGTTGGGAAAAGGCTCAGATGAGTTGAGTTGCGAAGAAAAACCAAATATTCATTAGAACTAAGTAGTGTCTGTTCAACTTTTGATTTTGTAAAGTCTTCTCGCCAAACTTGAGTTTTCCTATGATGTTTGTTCCACCATCCAGTTAGGATTGTACTTAGACTCAACGAATCTTCTTTTATCTCCTCTTCTTGCCGTAAGACTAATTTTTCTTTCTCACTATTTCTAATTTACAGTTCTTGTTTTAATTTAAGATAACGAGTTCCATGACTGACAAATCTTGGTTTTTTTTTTTCTTTCCCATTCCAGATGGTGGATGTTTTCATGGCTGTCAGACCTCTACCCAATATGTTCAGTTAAAGAGCTTTTGACACACCAACTCCAAACTAGACTCTAGATTTAAATGAGTGAACGACAAAGCATTTCCTCTTCTGATTATCTCCGAAAGAATTATTGCACCACTCCCATTTATATCACAATCAAAGAGCCTGTAGGGAAATCTAGTATGCGGAATCCAGATTTTGGAAGGATAGAAATTTGTCTTTCATAATTTTGGCAAAAATTCTTGTTTGGAAATCTCTTGTTGGCACAGAGGGCTGGATTAATTTAATGTGTTGCTATTCTTGTGATTAACACTAAGGTAGTGTTTGATAGTCCAAAAGCTATCCTGGATAAGTGTACTAGCATTTATCCAGGGAATAGCTGAGGGAATAAGCATCTTTTTAAAATTACAAGTCTGCCATCAAGGGATAACTTTAGTTATTTATGGGTTTGCTAGGGAATAAGTTCAGGAAATAACCCATGGTTAAATATGGGTTATCCCTCTGGTTAAACTTTTTCAGACTTATCCCCTCTAGCTATAGCATTTGGGAATAAGGAGGGATATCCCCGGATATCCAGGATATCCTTCCTTATCTCCCATATCAAACACTGCCTAACAAAATATCTGTATTTGAATATTTTCGTTTCTCCTGCTGTATGCTGTTTGTGTTCAAACAGTTGTAAGTTCGACTGCCGGCAACCTATGCTTGTAAATATAATCTGAAACTCTTTTAAAAATTGGATTTTGTTTCTCATGATTCTGAGGCTATTGTTGTTGGACCATATGAAACTACATGCTAGCATTTGCCATATAACCGTCGTTTGATAATTTATTTTTCCTCTTATTTATGTAGCATGATAAATACTCTTAACGTTTTTCTGTGGGAGTGTAATATCAAATCTGGAGCATACCCTGGGTGCCATAAGCCAAGAATATTTTTTTATACAACAGTGCTACACAGCATGCCTGATAGGAATTTGAATGGCTGTGATTCTCCATTCGAATGGAAAATATTTTGAGTTGTTTTATCATATGCCAACCCCTTACATGTGCCTCCGCCAAGTATTATGTTGTCAAACTATGATACCATCAGGTCAAGCTCCTTGCTTGGCTCAAGATATATTTGTTTTAGTTTGAACTTGATATAAACTTGGCAAATCCTTTCCAATCTCTCCAAAAAGAAATCATAAGGTAGGGCGCTAAGTTTAGGACTCCCTAATGGTCTATGCATTAACTTGCCTTCATCTGCATCACCTGAACCCCGAGGAAAGCCCTCATCCATTACAGCTGCAACTATTAAACATAATCCGGAGGCCTAATCACATTCATTTCTCCACACCTGGAAGGCTACTGCAGAGCAGCAAAAGAAGGGCAGATTTGTGAAGGGAAAGGTCCAATCACTCACCCACTGTTGAACATAGTTTTTAATTACCGGCGCTAACAGATTGCCGCCATCTGTAAGAGATGCATGCCGGCATTGAAGGATTGTCACAAGAAAAGAGCAGCTAGACATTCAGATCAGCAAGACATGGTTCTTTGATGTTAACCGATCTAAAACCTTTCCTGTATCTTGCGGTATTCAAATCTTAACAAAGCTTAAGCTACCACAAAAGATAGACAACAAAAGTTGATAAATCATCAAAATCCTGGGAAAGTTACATCAACAACACACATTAGCAGTTACTAAACAGCCACTGGCTTTGATCTTAAATGCAGCTATTAACTCCAGTTACATCACAAAAAGAGATTATCTATACATGGATGAAATTTACACGGCCAAACAAATATTACTGATAATCAAACTAACAGCAATATTAGTCCATTGTACCACCCAAGAGGGAATCCAGATCTGGGGTCACTACAAGACGCTTATCAATGTTCCCAAGAATGCAACACTGCCTCTTTTTAGTGTTTATTGCTGCAACATCCTGAGGAAAGATGCAGTCACGCCTGGAGAAACCTGCAACCACAAATTTAAGGTCAAAACCTAAAGATATTTCAAGCTAGCGTCATTGCTTGGAGCTGTGGAATCTCTAGGCAACTACTGAAAAGGTTGTTACATGTGTCAAGGTACATAAAGCCACTCTACATTGCGAATCTATTCCAGTTTCAAAGGTATTGAATGGGTCAAGGCTTGGCTTAAACAGGATTATGCCATGGGGCCAAGTAATGCCTACAAATTTGATGCTGCCATCGACATGCCCAACGGGAATGTTTCCCATTGGGCATACAGATATTTACACTCGGGTATGGCCCATCAAAAAATTACTCTTCAAGAACCAAGTTTAATGAATCACTATCTGAAAATTATGATCATGCAATTCTGTTTGGTCCTACATGAATCCAGTGGATGAACCATTACCACTAGATACTGTAGTAACTTGCTCTCGAACCTGCCTTTCTGATACATGGATTCTGTCATTGACACAGAAGGAACTCTGTGCTACAACACCCAACCTCAATAATACCCTTTCTGACAGTGAATAAATGTAGGGAGAGATAAATAAAGCCAGTTGTGACTGCACTCACATCAAAAAAAGTGTCTCCCAGCTTCATCTTAACAATGCCACTCTTATACACCATCATTTTCCCCATGAATCCAGCAGGCAGCTCTTGCAAACGACATCCCTTCTCCAAGGCACTCTTCTGTCCTTCCATCTCTTTTCCCCTCCCAGCAACAGAAGTCGACTTTTCAAATGGAAAAGATGCAGGTAACTGGAAAAAGAGCATCTGTGCTTTCCTACTTTCCTTCTGTCATTGCAAATAAAGGAGTCAAAGCACTGCATAAATCCAACAAAGGAGTACTGATAGGCAAATCGACATACCAGTAGACCAAGCTCTTCAGCTGGCTTAATACAAGTTTCATCCTCAGTTGAATTTGCAGAAGCTTCCCCAAACTCCTCTTCATCAAGAACTTCTGTGGGCAATCAATATTTGATATGATAAGTGACCAATTTTCTTAGCAGGACAGTTTCCACAACTAAATTAAGAGATACCTGGATCTCTGTCATCTGGCCTCCTCAAAGGAAGAGTGACAGGGTAATAGGAGTCCTTTTTCTGCAGGAGCAAGTACAAAAATAAACACAGCAATCACTTGATTTTATCAAACTTTCATGCAGAAATTGCATATAAGACAGAACAAACTCTGGTCGCTCACCCATGGCGGAACATATTTTTTCTTTGATACTGGGGTAACCACATCACCACCATCTGCAGGAAAAAAATATTCATTGTTTGAGGATGGTAAACTAACTGCTAAATCAGAAAATGAGGTGGTTCTTGGACATGGGACCTTGATGTTTGCTTCCATCAAGACTGCTAGGAGAAATGCCAAATGAATTTACCAATGTTGATTCAGTTCGATCAATGTGCATTGGCTCCACTGCCAATTAGAGGATCATTAGTACAAGAACCATAATTAACATCATCATTTTAAGCACTGAGCCATACTGGGTGATAGGTGGCATACAATACCCACCCAGTACATACCAGTATGGTATAAGGGTTTGGCACGCCTTTGTACCAACATAGAGTATGGTTGTTGTGCTGACAATAACAGTGCCCCATATGTCAGCATGGGAAGTGTACCAAGTAAGATACCAGTAATGAGGCCCAATACCAAGAATTAAAAACACTTATTTATGTACTGGTTTCTTACACATTCAAACATATAGCACAGAATCCAATGAATAGATGAATCTGAGAGGCCTATAGATCATGCAATTGAAAATAAAGGTTAAATAGCAATTAACATATGTGGATGCTGACATGCCTTACAACATGTAAAATTGAGGTCATGAAATTCAGCTGGATATAAATATTTAGCTGAAATTCCTGCTACATTACTGTGGGTCATTCATCTATTTTTGGTGCAGGAGATGATAGGAAACAAGGGTGAGAATTTGTTAACTAAAAGATAAAACAAAACCCCATCCCCCCACCCCTGCGCTCATTCAGCTTTTCCAACAATCAAAAATATTTCGAAGTTCATCAGATTATATCAAAAGACTAGAGGCCAAATCTCAATCATATTCCAAATGTGTATCCAAGATCAATCTATCCAAATGACTGATTTTTTATGGTGATGTTTCATTTGCATTTACTAACCTATGCAGCATATTAGAAGCTAATTTGAGATGAAGAGCCTAGGCCAGACAACAGCTTCCTAGACAAGGAGGATTCCTTCTCTCCTAATGGAAAGTAATACACGTTTGATCAATCATGCCTTTTGGATAATAGGCATTAGTCATCCTCCACAAAAGCTCCATGTTATGCTAAGTTCAATTGAGAATATACATTCAATCTGCATTGTCAACTAATAGATGATTTTGTCTACACACCATTTGATGACCCGAATAGTGTGCAAACAATTTGCATGGTTAATTCATTAATGTTCCTCATTTTATCATGAACTTCTACTATCCCATCTTCAATATCTCCAAACAACAACCACTTGATCTCTTCATATCCCATCGGCTTAAAGCTTATAACTGACATGTATATAGATCAGAGCTGTGATCCCTGATTTATGTTCAAGAATTAGTACCGTTTCTTCTTGCAGACTCTCTTATCTTGTTGGGAAAAAAAAAAACATAATATCATATCTCATGCTAATGAAGGTAGAGTATTTGAAGAATCTCATATTATTATGAAGGTTGATTGATTGGCATCTGCATGTGCTTTTCTTTCAACTTTGGGGTTACGTTTGCTCTTTCTACTCCCACATATCATGATAACTACACAGTTCAGTGGATAAGCGCTAAACCTCAAACTTGGCACCTTTTGCAACAGAGTAAAATCTATAAAGATTTGGTGTCATGACGCTATTCATTTCTATACTCATACCATTTCACTTAACTCTTACAAAGATTAGGTCTATTTCAGGAAGATCCATGAAACCTCAGGCATTTGTATCATAGACTTGACAAACTATTAGTTTATATTTTTTAGACCATTCTGAGATAAAGAAGGCAAGCCAGCAAGGATGCAAAGAGCACTTAACATTAGCAAATCCAAACAGCAAAAAATTGTTGAAAAAAAATGCATCAGCCACTAGCACTGGTATATTAATAAAAAAATAGCAAACCATGAATTGTGTACTTAATTATACTCTTTATACGTGGAAGCGGGGACTGTTAAGTTATGAAGTTGAAGCCATTCCTTAACTTCGGTTTTTCCCATTCTTTTGTTCCCTAAGCCAGCTAAACTGCAAGCAACATCCAACTTCTTTCATCAGACCTCATTCTTGCACCCACTCCACTAGCTAGGCTAGACCATCAAGCTAATACAAAAGCACTACTAGACAATGAAAAAGAAAAAGCTAACCTTTATCATGTCACCTGAGATAGTTGCCCAAGACCTTTTCATCTTTGTGTCAGTAGCTGGGTATGGCTTTACTAGTTTGGTGAACTTTAAGGAAATGTACCAAAAAGTTACGTTTGAGTTTTTGAACAAGCTGAGTCAGCTTCAATGTGATGGCATATCACACAACTGCTATTACAATGGATGCCAATGCGTTGAAATTAGAATAAGCATATCTATTTAATTTTATTGAAATATTGATCATACTTTCTAGATTTGACCTTAGGCTTAGACCAATGAACTAGAACATAAGTATTAGGCATAGTTAAGCTTTGGCTCAACATGGTTACTATCTTAAAAGATGACTCTTTTGCCACTTAGTTGATATGAGTAGGCCAGACTGGGATCCAGCAAACAATCCAGTAAGGATAGCCTGAGTCACTCCAGAATCACCTTATTAATATATCATATGCCACAACATCAACAGTTTGGTAAAATTGCTAAAAATATGGACAGAAGGAAACCAACAAAGACTTAAACATAACATATACAAATTGATGCTTCCATCACATATTTGACATCAACATTAAAAGGCATGATGGTTCAAATTATAGAGAGATGAATCGCTCACACTTTATTGGAGTCTTTGTGGATTTCCTTCCTAAACCTTCACGAGACAGCTGAAAACAGAATAAACTTAGAAACTTTAGGTACCACCTAAGCATAGGACAACACTGCAAAAAAAACTGCAAGCACCTTCAATCTCCGCAGCAGCTGCTTGTCAACAATATTTTCTGCTTCATCCAGTGGTTTCCTATGCATAACATGGTAAACAGTCAAAATTTCAGGTTAAATGCCTCAAATGAAAAACAACACTAGAATTTGCAGCAAAACTACAAGAGAATAACATGTTGGTATTTGCAGGCTTTGCTGGTTTACGTGGTGGAACTTTTGGCGTGAACTTCAATGGCTGCAAGAAGAAGGAAAATGTGCAAACATGTGAAGACAGAACCCATATATTCATTTATATTTTAAAATAGACTGACAAACACAAGCAACAAACCTTTCTAGAAGGGACTTCAGAAGTTCCATTTGATTTATCTCCCATTTGTCTGCTTCCTACATCAATACAAAAACAAATTGGGAATCAAGTGCAAAAAGGTGCAGATGGGTTTGAGATATTGTTCAAACAACTTGTCTTTAAGAGTTGGTAAATATTATTTAGTATCTGTCAGCACCACATGACAATAGATTACATCAGCTTTTAGGTGTTCCTAACACTGAGCTCTTTCTGAAATGTCATCAGCACAACATTATACTACCAATTATTCACACAACAGTTCATACATAAGAAAAAACAACTCGATCTGGAAGATCAATATTGATTTGAAGCGTTCTTTTATGGATTTTTCCTTTTTCCTTTTGGCTCAAAGGTGACTGTTTAAAATCTCTTATGCTTCTCTATATTTTTTTTCGCCTAAATTAAACAGGCAATCATAAGAAAAGGATTATATTCTTGAGGCATGACAAACTACGTTTTATGATTTTTTTTAATAACTTCTCGAGTGTATATCAAGTTTTTATAAGGAGAAACCTAATTTAAACATATATATATACATATAGAATGATCTTTTTTTCTTTAAGATTGTATCGATTTTACACTAAGCTAAAAAATCTAGCTTGAAAAACCCATTACACCTTTTTACCTTTCATGCAGTAGGTGCAGTATCGTTTATTAGGTTCCATTATAAAGTGTTCTCTTAATAAGACCAGAGATGCTAATGGCTGTGCAGATTGTTAGCCAGTTTTTTCATTTTTCAGGAAACTCAACATGAAACAATTTGCAAAAGCTTTAATGGAATCTAAAGTGAGTAGCCGAGGGATGTGAGCTCAAAGTTAATTGTTTTTAGTTTGCCTTTTGTAACACAGCCTCTCTACGATATCATGATTCAAACTGATTCCCTTATCAATTACTTAAAACTAGATGACCTGAAAATGGCTCGAATCATTTGCCTCCGAGCATTTTGGTGCAAAACGTAGAAGCAACTATCAGCATAAATCAAAGAAAGGCAAGAAGAAAGGGCGAGCATTTCCAGAGGCATAGCTTCTCATCTTGTGCGCAAACTATTAGCTGCAGAAACCCTCCCAACCCATCACAGTCATGAACAAGATGCAAATCTTTAACAGCTACATAAGTCAATATGCTCAGACCCCAATAATCCAAGAAAGTGCAAAAATCACCGCAAATTTCAGCTTCAGTACCCAAAAAAAAAAACCTCTAGAAATTCTCAAAATGAGACAGACAGAGCAGGAAGTGAAAAAATTACATTCTAGTTCAAAGATATCAAATTAAAATCGGTTGACAAAAACCAATAACCACATAGATTTAAAGACCCAGATCAAGAAATCATACCTAAACAAAGATTTCACCTCTTCCAACTATCACGAGAACGAGAATCAAAAATCAGTCCACCAACATCAGAATTAAATGAAATACGTGTGCGTGTCCGTGTGTGTGTGAGAGAGAGAGAGAGAGAGAGAGAGAGAGAGAACCAACCCCTGGCCCCAGAAATGGTGAGAGGTCTTCGAAGAGGGAGGGAGAAGCTGGGGGGTGCACAGAAGAGAGCGGATGCAACGAACCGAAGCTCCACCGCTCCGCTACCGTGCGAGTTTGTTTAGTTGAACTGCAAAGTGATTTCTTGCAATTTATGTTAGCGTTTGATCCTCTCGACGAAGTGTCGGAATTCAGTTCTGTATTTATTTTTGTTTTTTTCCTTCGTGGAGTCCGCGGCCCCCGCTCGTCCATCAGGTATGTAATAATATATCAATATTTGGAAAACTGGATTGGATAACAAATTCGCTCGACATTTGGATCATGGGTTAATCGATTCTATCCGATAAATCGGTTTGGTCAAATTAAATAATATCATATAATATTTAATTTATTAATATAAAAATATAAATATAAATATTAAATTATAAAAAATTATTTTTAAAATTTATATTTATTTAAAAAAATTATATAACATTAAAATTATAAAAATTTAAAATCATGAATGAATTGTTTTTAGGTGCAAAATGAAGTAAAAAATTAATTTAAAAAAATATATATTAATTTTAATTTTATTTATCAAAATTAAAAATTTTAAAATTAGGATTAAATTATTTAATGGATATTTTTTTTGTTATCATCGAATCATATAAAAGCTAACTTTAGCTGACCCTATGTAGTTGAAAAATGCTTAGATGAATTGAATATATAAAAGTTAACTTTAATAATAAAATCAGGTCAAAATGATGATCGATTTCTAGTTGGACCGATTTGTCCAGCTAATTTGGTTTGATTTTCAAAACCATGAAATATCATACGATAGGGCCGAGTTAGGTGTGATTAGTTGGCGGCTATGTTAAGGATGGATCCTGCTTTAATTTAAATTTTAAAAATAAAAATAAAATAAAATCATACAATCATTGTTTTAATTTTAATCTTTAAAATTTAATTTAATATATTTAATTTTAAATAATATTTATAAATTAATTTTCTACATTGAATTATTACTTTATAAAATTATGTAAAATATAATTACTATCATTTCTCAATTTTTCTTTCTATATATTATATTAAAAAATTATATGAAGGGAAAAATTATCTATATTAAATATCATTAATTAAGCTTTTCAGGTTTACTATATTTAAATTATTATTTTAAAAAATTATATAAAATATAATTACTATTATTTCTTAGTTTTATTAAATTAAAAATATATAAGAGGGGAAAATTCATTGACATTGAATGTTATTATATAAGACAAGATAAGATAAACCTTCTTAGGTTTATTATATTAAATTAAATTAATAAGTCAAATTTGAGTGAGCTATGAAATTTAATGCAAAAA
Source organism: Calamus simplicifolius (assembly GCA_900491605.1). Classification (NCBI taxonomy): domain Eukaryota; kingdom Viridiplantae; phylum Streptophyta; class Magnoliopsida; order Arecales; family Arecaceae; genus Calamus; species Calamus simplicifolius. Next base: position 146,076 of record UESW01001508.1, read on the forward strand.
ATTTTCCTTTGATTAAATTTATTCTGCCATGCCAACTCTTTGATAACATGCGTTGTACCTGATCAAATATTTGAGAACTTTTTCCACCATTTATTATTTAATTATATATTTTTTGTTAAAAATAAAATTGAAGATGTTCATCTAGTAGTAATTCAAAAGATTGAAAAGCATTAATTGGATCTTGTCATTAAAAAACATGTATTAATTTGGTTCTTTTTTAATCTTTTCATACTTTAGATTTAAGGATTGCAAATCTAATTGGGTTTGATAGCACCATATTTGGCATAGATTAATCTAATTTCATATTTGAATTATGACTTTAGATTTAGATCCAATCTATTAGATGACTAAGCTAGGTTAAGTTAAATTTAGTCTATAGAAAGCAATTTAGACATAGTAGGTTATTTTGATTAGATTGAAATTAGATCTAATATGGGCTTAACTAAAAATATTTACAGTTTGATAGTAGACAAGCTAGATAGGATTTGCAATTCAAGCCAAGTATCTAATTATTCTTTTATAACTAAATATAATTATTAATATTTAAACTTAAATTGTTAAATTTAATTTTTATTAAAAATTTTAATTTCACCTAAGTAATCAATCATTATTAAGTTTATAAAATATGATCTTTAAATATAAAAATTACAATACTTAGTATCCTATAAATAAAAATTTACTAAAATAAATAATAAAATATGAATATTTCAAAACAATTAAATGAAAATAGATAAGTTGTACATGGCTATTGAAAATAAAGGAGAGAGAAAATTTAAATGAAAGTTTAATGATGGCCTACCACCATGTATCCCTTTGGCTTTATAATATCTTAGAACCTATGCTTCCTATGCTTCCTACGAGCCCTTTTGATATATCTTAAAGGTGATCAAATTGATGAATTAAAGTCAGATGCACAGCGGAAGGAATACAATTTAAAATTTTAAAATAAGTAAATAAATTTTAAATTTTATTTTTTTCATTATTTGTATGATTTTGGATAAGATATAATGTTTTAATAAATTAACATTTAAATCTTACCTAGTTATGTTGAGTCTTCAACTGAATCAAAATTTTGATGGATATTTGGTTCCGTACTGGAGCCATTCATGCGTTCGGCCTCTACGACTATCCACATGGGACTGATATTCCTTCGGAGTTGATGGATCACCGAATGCTAGCTTCTTGCATATCCTCTATAGTGAAGAGGATGTAACAAATCCTTTGCTTAATTGCAAGAAGATTCACAGCTTTTTTTTTTCTCTCAGAAAACCATCCTCACTCTTTGTTTCCTCTCATCCCGTTTCTTTTCAAGGCTACATCCCCTCCTTATTTATAAATGAAAGGAGGGGATAGAAAGGGCAGTTAGATGGAGGGGTGAGAACACTCGGGATACATATCCGTATGTAGCAAATTCGGATATCAAATGTCTAAATCACGATGTTTTAAAAGAGGAATTCCCATGTTAACATATTTTATATTAAATTCTTATTTTACTGGTTCAAGACAAAAATATTTTCATCCAATGAAACTAAATCAAAAAATACTTTAGTAGTTAAGGGGAAATACTTAAGATCTTCGACCACATAAGTGGTCATGGGTTTGAACCCCACAGAATATATCCGAGAGAGAAGAAAGTCCCGGTATACCAGAACTCATCATGTAGGCCTAATTGCTAACAATTAGTGGTCCGTCTTCAAGGAATTTGATCCAAAACATTAATCAAATTAATGTAAGGATCAATGTGAGGAGTTCAACCCCTATTGCGTGTGGCCCTATAGGTCTCAACCTATTTAGTAGTAAGAATAATCCTTAATCAGCATTCGGTTACACCGAGACTCCTTTCGGTGGGTCAAAACAATTTTGACTCTACTCAAACTTGGAATCAACGATTCTAATCGATTCCAGTGAGCTTCTCACTATCCATCAGTGACGTTTAGCAATATGTAATGGCAAGGCAGTAAGTTAGAAGATGAAACCCTAAATATAGTTGCCATGTAGTATAGTCCTTCTATCAAGAGTCCCGATAGGGTGCTAGGTCAAGGATAACTCGTTAAACCCTCAGCATCGGTCATATGCAATATTTATTTAACTTGAGCTCAACTTGCAATTACTCATGAAACTCTTTCCATTATTATCTATCGCGGCCATGGATTCATGAACATAGTCTCCTAAACAACATAGGACTTCTTTCTTTCTACTAGAGCTACCCTACTCCTACATTGAGATCACTACAGCCAACGTACATAACAAGGCCCTGAATGCCTAAGAGGTTCAAGGTAATAAGTAGTCAAATTACAATAATCCTAAAGTGAGTAGCCGAAGTACCATAGGTAGAGGACCACTTACACTACTACATTTTCAAGAAGTCATCGACGAGTGAGTAAATATCCTACTGACTTCTCGTATGGTCACACTCGGTACCAATGTCTTACATGTACTAGCATTCTTGCTCAAGTAACTCATACCATATACAAGAGACTTGTATCAAGATGATCCATGCTCAGGCTGATCGGATCGATCATCGTTTCCATGATTGATCAATTGATTGGAGTATTTTAGTAGTTAAACTATTATGATATGTGTCTTTAATTTTTAACTCTTGAAAATATATATCATTGACCATCAACCCCATGGATGATATATGGCACATCAATATACATGGAAAAAATTATTCAATAAAATTTATTTATTAATGATGATGATTATATACAAAATAAGTTCTGAATAAAATACAATATGTAAGCCAACAATTAGCTTTTTAGGGCACTCATCTAACAAACTCCCATTTGACTTAAAGCCAATTGGCTACAAACCTAAGCCCTATCTTCTCAAGATGTGCTTCAGTCTTTTGTTGGCTTAACGGCTTCATTAGCAAGTCTGTCGTGTTTTCTATGAAGTTAATTCTTTCACCTTGATATACTTCTTCTCAAGAAATTAGCGTATAATATGAAACTACCTCTCAATGTGCTTAGACTTTTGGTAAGACGTGGGCTCCTTAGCGAGAGCTATGGCACTATTATTGTTGCAGTACAGCAGGATGGCATTGCTAACATCACTACAAGTTCTGCAACAAACTTCTTATACTAGTAAGCTTCCTTAGCAGCTTCGATGTGGCAATGACTCTACCTCCATCATCGAGTCAGCTATGATGGGCTGTATGGAGCTCTTTCAACTCATAGGACTGCCATTGCACACGAATACATGTGCAGATGTAGATCGTCTATCATCTGGGTTGGACATGAAATTCGCATTCGAGTATCCTTCAATGCACAACTTAGAATCTCCTCCAAAGACCGAGAACAAATCTTTAGTCCTTTTCAACTACTTAAGGATGTTCTTTACAGCAATCCGGTATTCATCACCTGAATTTGACTAATATCTGCTTGTGATACTTACAACAAGAGCAATATCAGGTTATATACATAACATGACATATATGAGACTCCCTATTACCGAAGCATAAGGGCTCTAGCTCATGCATTTAATCTCCTCAGGTATGTTAGGACACATCTTCTTGGAGAGATGAATGTTATGTTTAAGTGGTAGAAATCTCTTTTGGAGTTTTCTATACTGAACCTCTTCAACACATTTTCTATATACATTCGCTATGATAGGCCAAGCATCCTATTAGGTCTATCTCTATAGACCTTTATACCCAATATAAAGGATGCTTCTCTTAGGTTTTTCACCGAGAATTTTTTAAATAACCACCTCTTGACCATTGTTAACATGGGGATATCATTCCCAATTAAGAGTATATCATCTACGTATAGTACGAGAAAGGTGATAGCACTCCCACTGACCTTCTTGTACACACACGGCTCCTCTTCGTTCTTAATGAAATTAAATGATTTGATCGCATCATTGAATCAAGTATTCCAACTTCGAGAAGCTTTCTTTAATCCATAAATGGACCTTTGCAGCTTGTAGACATGGTGATCATTATCACAGGATATGAATTCTTTTTGGCTGTTCCATATAGATATCTTTCTTAAGATATCCATTCAGAAAGGCTATTTTTACATTCATCTACTAGATTTCATAGTCATAAAATGTTGCAATAGCAAGCAGAGTGCAGAAAAATTTTAGCATGGCTACTGGCCAAAAGGTATCCTGATAGTCAATACCTTTTGCTGACTATAACCTTTCGCAATAAGCCTTGCCTTGTAGGTCTCTACCTAGCCATCTAGCCATCTGCACTTATCTCTCTTATATATCCATTTACACCCAATGGGTACTATACCCTTTGGTGGATCCACTAAAGTCCAGGCTTGATTTGAGTGCATAGAGTCTATCTCTGATTTTATCATACTTAACCACTTCTTAGAATCAATGTCTAACATCGCCTCGTCATAGGTTTTGGGATCAGTCAGTTGATCCCTACCTCCCATAAGGAATATTTTCTCAATCTCCTCATGTACTATACCTAAGTACCTCTTAGGAGGCTGAGAGACTCTGCCTGATTTACGAGATGGTGAAAAAACTGTACGAATAGGACTACTGGGCTCACCATGATCTGTAACTAGTTGCTCTTCAAAGAAACCCTCTTCAAGCCTTACAACTTTGACACTACCTCCATCTTGAATGAACTGTTCGTCCAAGAAAATGGCATATCGGCTCACAATCACATTGTGATCCTCAGGGTAGTAAAAATAGTATCCCATCAACTCTTTGGGGTATCCTATAAAACGAGTTCTATCATATCGAACCTCTAACTTGTCCGCCATATTTCTCTTAACATAGGTAGAACATCCCTAAATCTTGAGAAAACCAAGACTTGGCTTCTTACCATGCCAAATCTCATAAGGCGTGGAAGAAACAGATTTAGAGGGAACCCGATTCGGAATAAAGATTATTGTCTGTAAAGCATGTCCCTATAAAAACAAAGGTAGGTTAGTGAAACTCATCATGGATCGGACCATATCTAATAGGATCATATTTCTCCTTTCGGACACCCCGTTGAGCTAAGGCGTGTGAGGTGAAATCCATTGAGAGATAATGCCATGTTCCTTAAGATAACCTAGTAACTCCCTACCTTCTTAATCCGATCGAAAAACCTCGATGAATTTTCCTGTTTGTTTCTCCACCTCTTGTCTGAATTCTTTTAACTTTTCAAAATCTTCAAACTTTTGTTTCATCAGAAACACATACCCATACCATGACAAATCATCGGTGAAGGTAATGAAGTAAGAGAAACCTCCCTTGACCTGCACATCGAATGGGCCACACACATCAATGTGTACTAGGATAAGTAACTCAGTGGCCCTTTTCTCATGTCCAACAAAGGGAAGCTTGGTCATCTTACCCAAAAGACATGACTCACAGACTGGAATTGAGTCTAAACTCAAGGAGTGAAGGATCCCATCCTTTTTTAGTCAGTTAAGTCTATCTTTACTGTTATGACCTAGCCTTAGATGCCAAAGGTATTTCTGATTCAAGTTATCTTTAGGATGCTTTTACTAACAACATTCACTGAATGCTCGTTCAAATCTACTTCAGCATCAACATGCAGATGATAAAGACCGTTAATTAAAAGAACTTTTACAACTACTTTATTTCCAAAATAAATAGTACAAAAGTCTTTACTAAATTTAAAGACAAATCCATAGCACATAGATAGAAATCAATTTTTGCTACCTCTAGGTACAAAATAATAGTATTTTTTATTTAGTCTAAATCCTAATGATAATCTCAGAGGAAATATCCCCACAACAACCGCAGCAACTCTTGCTTCATTGCCTATGCATAGGATCATCTCTCCTTCCCTCAACCTTCTACTATCTATGAGACTCTGCATTGTAGCACATCCATGAGCATTTGAACCAGAATCTAAGATCCATCTGAAAGTAGAAGTTAACGGAAGTTACCGTTAAGTTAGATTCAATAATGAGCATACCTTCAGAAGATCCAACAACCTTTGTTTTCTTCAAATCAGTTAGGTAGACATGACCATTTCTCTTCCAATGGCCCCCACTGCATTACAATGGAAACATTTTCTTTTGTTTGCTGCGGCCTTCTGTTTCCAATCTTCCTTTTTGGGTTTGTTTTCCTTTTTCTAGAGACTTTTTCTTAGCAGAACTTCTTCTTTTTACCTAGAGACTTTTTCCATTATGATATTGAGCCAAGCTTGTATATCCTTAATCATTGATAAACAGTGATCATGGACAAACTACTTATCATGCATTTTGGTATTAAAGACTCTCTTTCAAACCTCAAAATGCGTTGTGCGACTCTGCTCACCATACAACTTTTGCAGATAAGTCAAAATAGCCTTGGTAGTTAGCATGTCTTCATGCTGACTTTGCAACTCATTGGACATTGAAGCCAACATGTAACACCTAACCTTATTGGTAGGACATTGAAGCCAACATTGTCCTTATCCTACCACTTTTCAAGTGTAGCCCTTTGCTCATTGGTAGGATGAGATATCAAAACCGGTGTTTCCTGGTATAAGACATGAAGAAGCTTTTCTGAGCTTAACAATTCTTAAGTTTCTGAACCAGTCTTTGAAATTGATACCGGTCAGGCGGTTTAACTTTAGGATGCGAGATAAAGGGTTTGAGGTAGACATTATGAAATCACTGTAAAGAGTTAAAGTTAGATATTGTACATGTTCAACAATTTTGTATTTAGGAACTTTTAGATACAAATTAACACTCCCACTATTTACATGGATCTTACACTCTCCCTTATGGAGATGCGAGAACCCCTATGTGACTAGGATTCCTAGTGGGTATTGTAGTCTTACTTCCTAGTGGGTATTACGGTCTGACCCAATATAAGGCACCTCACCTAACAGTTATTGGTAACCTACAATATCAGATCAATGGATAACTCTTGTCTAGTACATTTTATGTACGATGTAACCCTTAGTCTCTAAGTCATGAGGGCTCACCTAACAATTATTGCCCATACTTCTTAGTTGAGTCTAACCCACTGTTCATGCCAAGCTTAGCCGTCATTAGAACCCTCACCTTATAGTTATTGAGTCTAACCCCAACTAAACTTAGCAACATCTAATATAAGCATAATTGTCATTAATCCCTCACCTAATAGTTATTGGGCTTAACCCCTTCTATACTTACATCAAATGCAACAATGGAAGACCTAAGACTCAATATTGACTTGGGAATGTTTAGGTTTAGGTCTCGAATTGAATTAGTTAGCACATTACAAGTCTAACTAACCCGACTCCAGTCAACCCAACTCTTGCCTGACTTGATCAGGTAGGAGTTAACACATTTTATTACTGACTGACTTAGTTAGCATAGGTGAAGCCGGATCAACAAGCAATCTTATCCTCTCAAGACCATCCTACAATGGCCAGGTAAGTAAAATCGATGGGGTCCTATTTAACTTACCTTATACACCAATCGAAATTGGCCAAGTGAATGGAGCAATTAAAAACCATTGGTCGAGACTTGCCTTAATTAGACACCAAAATAGTTTAGTCGAATAGAATAGACTCCCTATTGAACCGAGCTCAACCGTTGAGCCACAATCGGTCTTGACGTAATCAACTCATGTTGAAGTGAGTCGATTTGACCTTCTAACATTTAGAAATAATTTTGGACCCAATATGACCTAATTAGTTTGCCCAAAATTAGTCAGGGTTCAACTACTGATCCTATCGAGTAATCCTAAACTAGGCCATGTCCTTAGACCTATTTCACCCATATTTGACCTTCTAACATTTAGAAATAATTTTGGACCCAATATGACCTAATTAGTTTGCCCAAAATTAGTCAGGGTTCAACTACTGATCCTATCGAGTAATTCTAAACTAGGCCATGTCCTTAGACCTATTTCACCCATATTAAATCATGTGATATTCAATTTTTTTTTTAAATTTGATATTAAATTTCATCATGATTTAAGTAAATTATGGTAAGAAACAATTTCTTTATCAATTTGACTATGTCATAAGATGTTCTGACTAGGTTTCAATTTTGGCAGTTGTATATATAATATTATATGCAATAATTATTAAAAAATAATCTATAACTATAACATGATTTATCACATAAATCAATAAATAGATCTAATCATATCATGCACAATCCATCAAACTTAATCTACAACTATGACATAATTTATCATATAAATCAATAAATAGATCTGATCATATATACATAATCCATCAAACCTAATCTACAACTATAACATGATTTATCATATAAATCAATAAATAGATCTGATTATATCATGCATAATCCATCAAACCTAATCTATAACTATAACATGATTTATCACATAGATCAATGAATATATATGATCATATCATGCACAACCTATCAACCTAATCTACAACTATAACATGATTTATCACATAAATCAATAAATAGATCCGATCATATCATGCACAATCCATCAAACCTTGCTTCGATACCACTTTAAAGATGACCGAATTGATGGATTAAAGTTGTGCTGACACAATTAGACATATAGCGGAAGGAATATAATTTAAAATTTTAAAAATAAGTAAATAAATTTTAAATCTCATTTAAAATTCATTTCTCATTATTTACATGATTTTGGATCAAATATAATGTTATGATAAATTTAACATTTAAATTTTACCTGTTATATTGAACTCTTCAATTGGATCAAAAATCCTAATGGATCTTTGGGTCCCACACTAAAGCCGTTCACGCGTTCGACCTCAACGAGTATCCACGCGGGATTGAATTCCTTCAAAGTGGGTGGATTACCGAGTGCTAGCTTCTTGCAAATCCCCTTCGGTGAAAATGGTGCAGTAAATCCTTTGTTTAATTACCAAGAAGACTCACAGCTTTCTCTCAGAAAACCATCCTCACGCTTTGTTTCCTCTCATCTCATTTCTTTAAAGACTGCATCCCCTTCTTATTTATAGATGAAATGAGGGGATAGAAGAGATGATTAGATGGAGGAGTGAGAATGCTCGGGATATATATTCGTATGTAGCAAATTCGAAGATCAAATCTTCAAATCACAGTGTTTAGAAGAGAGGGGCTATAGGAGTTTATCCACACACTTGATCTAGATGTAGAGCATATCCTTAAAAATTCTCTCTTAGAGCATGAGTTCGAACTCCCATATCAACATATTTATATTAAATAGGACAAAAATATTTCCATCCAAGGAAACTAAACCAAAAATACTTGAGTTGTTAAGGGGGAATACTTAAGATCTTCCACCACATAAGTGGTCATGGGTTCGAACCCCATAGCATTACCCAAAAATATATCCGAAAGAGAAAAGAGTCCCGGTATACCAGAACTCATCATGTAGGCTTTCAAGGAATTTGATCCAAAACATTAATCAAATTAATATAAGGATCAATGTGAGGGGGGTGTGACCCTATAGGTTCCAACTTCGATTCTACTCAAACTTGGAATCAACAATCCTAATTGATTCTAATGGACTTCTCACAATCCTCAACAATCCTAATTGATTTTAGTGAACTTCTCACAATCCACCAGTGGTGCTAGGTCAAGGATAATACGTCAAACCCTTATATGCAATATTTATTTAACTTAAGTTGCCATGGCCATAGATTCATGAACATAGAACAGTCTCCTAAACAGCATAGGACTTCTTTCTTTCTACCAGGGCTGAAAGATAACTACAGCCAACTTACATAACAAGACCCTTGATGCCTAAGAGGTTCAAGATAATATGTAATCAAACTACAATAACCCTAATGTGAGTAGCCGAAACACTATACGTAGAAGATCACTTACACTACTGCATCTTCGAAAAGTTACTAACGAGTGAGCTCGGTACCGATGTCTTACATCTATCAGCATTATCGTCCTGGTAACTATTATGACATGTGTCTTCAATTTTTAACTCTTGAAATTACATATCATTGACCATCAAACTCATGAATGATATATGGCACATCAACATATATGAAAAAAATTATCCAATAAAATTTATTTATTAATGATGATGATTATGTACAAAATAAGTCATGAATAAAATACAATGTGTAAGCCAATAATTGACTTTTTAGGGCACTCATCTAACACATTTTGATAGGTAAAGCTAGGAATGGTAAGATACACGTGTGCTATGATTACGGTTGAAGAAGGGTTCTCATGTCCATTATTGCACGAGATTTGTGCAAGCTCACATGCAAACAACTGACAGAAGTTGTTGCCATATGTCCACAAGAAAGGAAAAGAAAAAAAATATGATGTATTTTTGAAGGATAAAACCTCTTCATAAAGAGTGCAATGCATCAGCTGTGACAGGAGTTGTCGTCATATGTTGCATTTGATAAAGCTTTATCCCACCTTATGCAACAATCCAATGATTGTGGTAGAAGTTGTTCTCATGTATTATCGTGTTCTATGAATGTCACCCTCTCTCTTGCTATAATCCACCATGTTGCACATTTTATGGGACTCATTCTTTCTCATACTTTGTTTTGAGTTGGTGGGACAAGGTTAAAAACTAAATAAAAAGGATTATGACAAAGTGTAAAAGCAACCCCAGAGAGAGATCAATAGATTCATATAAATAGATTGCTAGATGGAGAGATAAATAATAGAGATAAAGGGGAAGGTTGGGGAAATATTTAGTTAAAAAAAATGAAAATCTGAAAATATAAATAAATGGAAAAATGACATTATTATTTTCTAGTTATCATCCATTAATTTTCATTATAAAACCATCATAACAATTATTATTATAAAAATTAGTTAAAATAAAAATTAAAATATCAATTTTGAGGCAAATAATTATCATTATCACTAATAATCAATAGTTTTTTTTGGAACCATACAAGAGCACAGCACATTATTTACAAGCATGTTGAGGGACATAGGACCAACACCATTTTAACGACCATCATTTTTTTTTTTTTTGACAAATTGTAAGAATTACTATTTTAATTAAGCATGATCTCTACCTATCAAAAGAAGAAGAAGAAAAAGTGCGAGGGAGGAGGCTGCCATGGTAACTTAGAAGTGTAAAAGAGCACCTATAAGATGGTTGAGTGGCTTTTTTTAGGGATAGCAATTTTATATTTGAAGGAAAAGGAGGAGGAGAGTAAAAAGAAGTAAAAGGATGAAAGAGAAAGGAAGGAAAAAAAGGAATTTCTTCTCTTATTTGGAAAGGATGAAAGGGAAAGATAAGATAAAATCAATTATCTTGTTTAAACAAGAGTTATATGACAATTATATACCTTCAGAATAGGAAATGAATAGTAAAATGAAAGAACGAAGAATAAAAAATGAAAAATATTTTGATCTTCCAAAAAATATAACTTAAACCTTTTTCCTTCCCAGCTTACGGTTAACAAATTTACCAATAGGAAGAATCGGTTATTCTCATTCCCTTTCTCTTCTTTCTTTCATTTTTCTCTCAAATAAAGTAACTTACGACATTTTCCTTTATTTCCTTCCCCTCCCCTCCATTTACTGCAATCCAAACAGATCCTATGGGTTGCCTCAATTAGGATAAAGTCTTCAAACTTTGATTAGGTTTGAGATGATTTTAAGAAAAATAAAATTTTGTAGTTGGGATTGAAAGAGGGTAGATTTGACTACATTTATATAACTAAATCTACATATAGTCATTTTTTATACTCTTAAATACATATGGTTCATGAATCTTAAAAATGAAAAAAAAAAAAAGATAATTTCAGTATTCATATAAATTTAAGAATAAAAAAATAATTAAATTTTAAATTTAGCTACATTCGAATATTGCTAAATCTACCTATATATATATATATATATATATATATATTCCTAAATCTATATTTTAAATATTTTTAAATTTTTTAAATATTTAATTTTTTGTAATATTTTTAAAGTATATATTTTAATTTTTTTAAAACTGCAGTTGGGTATGGGGACAAATTGATGGGGCACAGGGCAGAGATAAGATGGGGTACGGAAAGTGAGAGTCAGGCAAAAACAGGTTCCAATACATCCCATTGCCGTTTATAGACTTTCTTGGGTTATCATAATATAAACCAAAATAAAAATAAGTTGAAAAGGTCAGTGAACTAAAAGCGGGAGGGAGGACTATTATATCAATATATCTTAGGTACGGTATAGATTAGCATGATATTTAAGAAACGAGTTAAAATGCCCTTGGCCCATGGAACTCTTGCTAGCATTCATGTGCGCAAAGATAAAGTTAATTTAACAGTAACAGGATTTTTTTTTTTTCCCTTTTAAACATGAATTCTATGCCAAGCTTTGAGTTTTGTTTGATGAAAAAAAAAAAAAAAAAAATCTTCCACCATTGAACCATGGCGACGAGATCCTCGCTGGAGAAAGCGGTCCTCCGCATTAACCGCTACGAGGATAAACAATTCATTAAACTGGAATCATAAATGGACAGCCATGTTTAAGACATCAAACCAAAATCGGCATTCGATCAACAAGTTATTTTTAGTTGGTACTCCATTAAAAGATTAACCAATGTTAGTTGAGCGAGAATTACCAAAACGATTGAATTCATTTTCAACAAGATCATTAAAAAAAAAAAAAAAGATAGGCCTGCATGTAATTCTTGCCAAATCTTGGAATATTTAGCTATTTTGCATTCTAGTAGTAGTAATGAGAGAGGAGAATGAGAACCCAAGGCATAGCATAATTGTTTATATTAAATGCCATATTTCTGGTGTATCAAGATGGCTACCGTCTCAACTGAAAGAATGATGATGATACCAAGTTAAAGGATTCTGCTATTTTCAAAATCTTATTCTACACACAACTAAATGCATCTTAAATGAACAAAAAATAAAATAAAATAAAACTAATGGTTACATTGTGCCAGTAAAAACAATTGCTCCTTGGAGTTGGCTTGTTGCCAATGGAGCGTTAGGGGTCAAAAACTGCTTTATAAAAAATCATCACATTCAAGACAGATGCGAGTAATGCTCGATAAACACACAAATAATCATCATAAACCTATTAATTAATAGACCAAAGTACCTATTATTATTTAATATTTAAATATTTAATATAATATTTTAGGTAAAACCTCATCAACTTAAAGAGCCCGATTTTAGGAGTTCAACGATGCAAATGGCACTCAAATCGGATTTAAAATGAGCTCAAAATTAAATTTACAAGATTTATCTTTATCTGCATGCATTTCAAAGCAAACTCGGTAAACCAATTGCCGAATTCAATTGCAGTTTTCACAGATTCGTTTTTCTCTCCCGATTTTTCTTCCCTTTCTGATCCTATCACTCCACTAACCAATTAGAAAATAATTGGATTGAAAACTCAAATTGAAAGAAGAATCATTCGTTATTTCGCGTTTCGTTCAGAAATCGAAAAGAATCTCAAATTTGGAAAGAAATCAACGCATTCTCTCCATATTCGTGAAACACGCAGGCCGGTTCAGGAAACAAGAATCCTAGAGAATTCGGTTTGGAAGCAGATCCAAACTGCTATTGCCTTCTTGATGCTCTTGCCTTCTTGATGTTAGGAAAGAAGATTTTTTTAGTTTTAAATTTTATGTATTCTTTGAATGTTTTAAAATAAAATATTTATTCATGTTTAATTCTTAGTGAATTTTCTTCAAGTGAAATAATTCTTGACTCGTCTATTCTTAAAGGATGAGCTGTGATCTTACGGGCGTGCTATAGATCATATCTTAAGTATTCTCATTATCTATTTATTTAAATTTCTAATTGCATAAATTTATTTAAGATAACCACTAAAGTCCCCGTGATTCGATCCCTTACTCTCGCTACTCTATTAGTGAAATTAAGGTGTTTTAATCGTTACGCTACGACACACATCAGATTTTAGCACCGTTGCCGAGGACTTAAATGTAATTTTTAAAATATATATTTTTTTTTAAAAAAATTAATTTTTTTAAAAATTTATCATAAATTTTTTATTAATTTATTCTTATTTTTAGTTACCTTAATTGTTAGATTTTCTTATTTTCTTTTTAACATAAAAAAATATTTTCTTTTGATCATAAATCCACTTTTAACCTAATCAACTTTTTTTAAATTAACATAACTTAAAAAAAATTGAAGAAAACCCAACATAATTAATTTTTTTAAAAAATTAATAATAAAATAATAAAATAATAAAAATAAAAAAAATATTTTATTTATTTTTATGCTTAGATTGACTTAGGTAAATTTATTTTTTGCAAAACTTAAAATATTTCCATTGATATCTCATAATTTATTAGGGAATTAGAAACTTAACCACAAAAATCTAAAAAAAAAAAGTAAGTAGATTAATTTCTTCAAGAGCTTGACATATGCTTGTTGCATAGCATTTTCATAATTAACTTTAAGGACACAAACCCTTAATCAAGATAAGGTGGGGAGTTGATCACCCTTCCTTGGCCCATAAACCACATCCTTCATTTTGTATTAATCCAAGCCTTTAATTTTAAAATTAACTAGACGTCAGTCCCTAAGAACTCGAACTTAATAGGACAAGGCACTCAAAAGAGTTGGACCGGTTGAGATTGACTGCTTAACTGGTGTCTAGAAAATGAGAGAAAAGTGATTACTTAATTGGTTCCGTTCACTTACCTGGTAAGCAACGGGAGGACCCCACTGACCTTATTCTTAACTGGCTAGTTGATCAGCTAATTTTTGACTTGGAGGGCTCCAAGGCGGTCTTGAAAGTTAGAAGCTGTCTAGATTTAGGTTAAGCCTAGAGTAGAGAGTTAATCTTTATTAACTTGATTGCTAATAATTATTAAATTCTAATTAAATTAGTCTTCATTCCTCTTAGTTCTAGGAATCTCTTAGGATATTTCTTTTAGAATCTTCTCCTTTTCTTCTATTACATTAGTAAAAAAAAAAAACTGAATTACTGTTTGCTTTAGAGTACAACAATAGGGTGTATGCTTAGTCGCCGATCGTTACAACCTAATCTCATACCCTAGATCCTGAAATAGAGAGAACCTTTAGAGTAAACAGACTTAGAATTATGAACCCTAATAACGAAAATGATCCACCACGACAGTTAAAAGAATATTTCACTCCTTCAAAGTATACCTACTCTCCTTGCATTCAAGTGCCTCCAGTAGAGGCCACTCAATATGAGATCAAGTCAAATGTGATTGAAATGTTACCTTCATTTTATGGACTTACAAATGAGGATCCATACAAACACTTAGATGAATTCTTAAAATTTGTTCGACCATCAAAATTTAAATTTTTCTGACGATGCTCTTAGACTTAAGTTGTTCCCATTTTCTCTTAAGGACAAAGCCAATATTGGTTAAATTCATTAGATACTATAACAATTTCAACTTGGGATCATTTTCAGAGAGAGTTTCTTAAGAAATATTTTCTATAGGAAAAGTGAATCAAATTAGAAAAGCCATAACAAGTTTTTTTTAGACAATGGTGAGATTTTATGAGACATGGGAAGAGATTAAAAGAATTGTTAAAAAATATCTGTCATGTCATATCTAAATGGCAGTTAGTTCAATGTTTTTATGATGGATTGTTAGAAAATACCGACAAATGGTTGATGCTTCATGTGGTGGACATTTATGTTAAAGAATGAATATGAAGCTTGGCAACTCTTTGAGACATTGAGTGAGAATTCATTACATCACATGTCAGTTGCTCGTAGAGACCCTCCCGTAGAACCTAAAAGAGGTGGAATATATGAAATAGGTCATTCTATAGATATCTATACTAAGGTAGATGAACTGTCTCAGAAACTTGACCAAATTCTACAAGTTGGAAACATCTCTTTCCCATCTATTCAAATCATGATGTTTGTATAATCTGCTCAAGTCCGACTCATTCTACAGATAAATGTCCAGCTGCATAACAATTTCCTGAGCTTGTTCAAGAGCAAGCCCACAAGCCCAAACCCGATTGGCTCCTAGAATAGGAAATGATCCATATGTGAATACTTACAATCCTGGCTGGCAAAATCACCCAAATTTTTCTTGAAAACTTCAACCTGTAACCAATTCATCATCAATCAGATTAGGAAACCAATTTTAGAAGCATGCCATATTCACAATACCAAACATCCTACAACCTCCACAGAATAATCATCCTACCTTCGAAGACAAGGTGTTACAAGCATTGAAAGGGCTAAAATGAATACTCAAATCTTCACTCCCATACACAATCTATTGCAAAACTAGAAACTCGGATAGGTCAATTAGCCACAACATTCAGTAGAAGGAAGGATGGTAAGTTACCTTGTCAGCCTATCAATAACCCGAAAGGACAATTCATGGCTGAGGGTTCCAATAGTCCTGACAAATTCTTAGAACATGCTAAATCAGTCATAACTCTTAAGAAGTGGAAAAATGTTGAACCCACCTGAACCAACCCAGAAATTAGAAGTGGCTAAACCAGACAAAAAAAAAATGAAGAAGAAAAGGAATGCAATGATCAAGCAATCACACCTAAAGCCCCATTCCCTAGTGCTTTAGAATCTCCTTTATCTTTGGACAAGAAGAATATAAAATAAATGAGATGCTTGAGTTATTTAAGCAAGTCCAAATAAACTTACCTCTTCTCGATGCTATCAAGCAAGTTCCAGCTTATGACAAATTTCTAAAGGATCTATGCACACAAAAAGGAAAGCCAAAACACAAATACCAAAAAAGATCCAGTTGACTGAGCAAGTCAGCTCAGTTGTTCAGCAAATAACCCTACCAAACTAAAAGATCCTGATACCCCAATTATATCATGTGTCATAGAGAACTTCACAAAAGATCCAGTTGACTGAGCAAGTCAGCTCAGTTGTTCAACAAATAACCCCATCAAAACTAAAGATCCCGATACCCCAATTATATCATGTGTCGGAACTTCACAATCAAAAAAGCATTACTAGATTTGGATGCGAATGTAAACCTTCTCTGTATGAGTTATTCGGATTCAAAGAGTTGAAACCCACGACGATAACACTATAATTGGCAGATAGATTAGTTAAAGTATCTCGTGGAATATTGAAAGATATATTAATGAAGGTAGATGAATTTTATTTTCCTATCGACTTCCTTGTGCTAGATATGGAATCTAGCGGTAATCCTAACCAAATTCCCATCATTCTTGGAAGACCTTTTCTGGCTACCGCTAATGCATATATAAATTGTAGAATGGGTGTAATGGATGTATCTTTTGGAAATAAGAAGATGAGATTAAATATTTTTAATGCTTCCAAGGATCACCTGTGTATGATTTAAATGAAGTAAACATGATCAAAGAAGTTGTAGATAAGAAATTTCAAAGTTTGCTTGATTCGGATCCTTTACGAACATGTCTTACACATTTTGGAATAGATGACTTTGATATTGATAAGTACACCAAAGAGATAAACTTGTTATTAGAACCACCTAAGTTTGACACCATCCCTCCTTGGACTATAAAATATGAACCACTTCCAACTAAACCAAGCCCTTTAATACCATCCTTGGAAGCACCACCCCGACTAGAATTGAAACCTTTTCATGCTGACTTAAAATATTCATTCCTTGGACCCAATGATACCCTTTCGGTAATCATTGCATCTACCCTAACCTCTGAGCAGGAAGATAAATTGGTAGATGTACTTAAAGAAGATAAAGAGGCAATTGGATGAACAATAGCTGATCTTAAAGGAATTGATCCTTCCGTTTGCATGCACCACATTCATAGTGAAATTGAAGCCAAACCACATAGAGACATACGAGGCTAAATCCGAACATGAGGAATGTTGTTAAGAAAGTAGTAAAATGGCTTGATGCTGGTATTATTTATCCAATTTCGGATAGTCAATGGGTCAATCCAATCCAAGTAGTACCTAAAAAGTTGAGTATTACCGTGATTGAAAATGAAAAAAAGTGAATCAATTCCTACTCACACATCAACTAGTTGGAGAGTGTGTATAAATTATCAAAAGTTAAATGCCATGACTAGAAAAGACCACTTCCCTTTGCCTTTTATTGACCAAATTCTGGAACGGCTAGCGGGAACAAAGTTTCTTTTGTTTCTTAGATGGATATTCAGGATACAATAAGGTCCCAGTATTTCCTGCAAATCAAGAAAAGACCACCTTCACCTGTCCCTTTGGAACATTTGCCTTTAGACGCATGCCATTTGGTCTTTGTAATGCACCAGCCACTTTTCAATGATGTATGTTGGCCATCTTTTCTGATATAATTGATCAATTTTTGAAATATTTATGATAATTTTTTAATTTTTGGTGCTTCATTTGATAGCTGCCTCGAGAACTTGACTAAGGTACTGAAACAATGTATGGAAATGAATTTAGACCTAGTTGGAGAAGAGCCATTTTATGGTTCATGAGGAAATTGCGTTCGAACACATTGTTTCATAGAGAAGAATTGAGGTTGATAAAGCCAAGGTCGAATTGATCTCAAATCTACCACCCCCAACCTCAGTTAAACAAGTACGATCTTTCCTTGGCCATGCTGGTTTTTATAGACGCTTCATCAAGGATTTCAGTAAAATTTTTGACCCTTGTATAATTTGCTGGCCAAAGATAGTTCTTTTAATTTTGATGAAGATTGTCTAACAGCCTATAACATCCTGCGAACTGCTTTGACCACTGCACTAATTATCAAGCCCCCAAATTGGACCATACCTTTCGAAATTATGTGTGATGCTTCTGATTATGCTGTAAGGAAACTCAATCAAAAACCCATGTAATTTATTATGCTAGCAAAATTCTTTCAGATGCACAAATGAACTATACTACCACCGAAAAAGAATAGCAGCAGTCGTGTTTGCCCTAGAAAAATTTAGATCATATCTGATAGGGTCTAAGGTCTTAGTTTACTCTGATCATGCAGCATTAAGGCATTTGTTATCAAAAAAAATACAAAACCTAGATTGATTAGATGGATCCTTATAATACAGGAATTTGACTTAGAAATCTTAGACAAAAAGGGTTCCAAAAATATGGTAGCAAATCATATCTCTAAAATCTCGATGGAATATAACAAAGAAATAATCAGAAATAAATTTTCTGATGAGCAACTATTCTCAATTTTCCATAGCAATCTTCCCTGGTTTGCCACGTTGTGAATTATTTGGCAACAAAAAAAAGTACCTTCCCACTGGACAAAAAAAAATAGATTTTTCTTACAAATCAAATATTACTTTGGAAAGACCCTGAATTATTTAAGTACTGTTCGGATCATGTGATTAGGCGATGTGTCCCCGAGAGCGAATTTAAAAGCATACTTAACTTTTGTCATTCTCTTGCCTATGAGGACATTTTAGTGGAAGAAAAACTGCAGCAAAGGTACTGCAAAGTGGGTTTTATTGGCCAACTCTTTTTAAAGATGCACACGAATTTGGCCGTAATTGTCTCCAATGTCAACAAAAAGAAAATATTTCTCGAAAAGACATGATGCCCCTAAACCCTATCTTGGTTGTAGAAATTTTTGATGTATGGGGTATTGATTTTATGGGCCATTTCCTTCCTCTTTTGGATTCGAATACATTCTAGTGGCAGTTGATTATGTATCAAAATGGATTGAAGCCATGGCAACTCGAACCAATGACCATAAAGTTGTAATCAAGTTTATTCAGTAACATCCTTAGTCGTTTTGGATGCCCAAGGGCTATAATTAGTGATGGGGGTACACATTTCACGAATAGACACTTTGAAGAATTAATGAAAATATGGAATTACTCATAAGGTAGCTACACCTTATCATCCCCAAACTAGTGGCCAAGTTGAAATATCAAATAGAGAAATTAAACATATCCTTGAAAAAATGGTGAGACCCGATAGAAAGATTGGTCAGAACGTTTGGATGATGCATTATGGGCTTATCGTACTGCATTTAAAACTCCATAGAATGTCTCCTTACCGGCTCGTATTTGGAAAAGCCTGCCATTTACCTGTAGAATTAGAACACCGTGCATTTTGGGCTATCAAGCAATTTAATTATGATATGAAAAATGCAGGTGTCAATAGAAAACTTCAATTGAATGAGTTAGAAGAGCTACGAAATGAGGCATATGAGAGCTCAAAAATTTATAAAGAACGAACCAAAGCATATCATGACAAATTTATTAGTAGAAAAACTTTTGAACCAAATCAAAAAGTATGGCTTTACAATTCAAGATTACACCTTTTCCTGGAAAACTTCGTTCACGATGGAATGGACCTTTTATAGTAACTCAAGTATTTTCCCATGAGCGTAGAGCTTAAAGACCCCTAAGCAAGGGAATATATATTCAAAGTAAATGGCCAACGTTTGAAACCATATATAGAAGAAATTAATGATGAAGAAGTTGTTGAATCAATTGATCTTGTGAACCCAACACTATCATAATGAATAGCACAGTCTGGCTGAAGACTTTAAACTTAGCGCTCTTGGGAGGCAACCCAGTTTATTAGTTATTTTTAACTTTCTGTTTTCTTTTAGTATGACCAGAGAAGAGCAACAGAAGCAGATTGAAAGAAGATGGCAACAATGAAACTTCCAACCTTCAAATACTCTACCAGGTAGTATCTTTCCTTGAAATTAATTTTTCTTCCATTAGGGACAATGAAAATTAAGTTGGGGGAGAATAAGTAAATCCTCGAGTAAAACTATAATCAGATTTGTGTACCAAATTTGTCTCGATTTGAAGTTAATCAAGCAGTCTAATTAATGAACGATTAATGGTTTGATTATTTTAGAATACTGAGGAATAAATTATTAAAGAAACCTAATAAAAGGTAGGGTTTAGCCCAGAAAAATTTTAGAATAATTTCAGACCCTCTGACCACTGATCTTAATAGTACAATCTACTTAATAAGGGTATGGGTGAAAATGTTATTAAAAAAAAAGTCTCTCTTAAAGTTAATAAATTAGGTTCTTAGCATCTTTCACTGAGTAACCGGGCCCCGTCACCTAAGAAAGTGATGTTGTTCGCGTAAAAAGGTGGGAATGTAAAAGAACCTAAGTAAAGTCAGTCCTACCTAAAGCCTTTTTAACTCGAGTCAGTAAGTCCGAGGGGTGTTTACACCTAATGCCCTAAAACCAACTGGTTTGGGAGCCATTGGCCTAAAGCTCGCTACAAGGGTTAATTAGAAAGCAAGGGGTTAGGACATTGCACTGACTTTACACATAAATAAATAAATAAATAAATAAGGGAACTAAATTACAAAAGACATTACACCCAACCCAAATTAAGTTAGAAGGACTTAAACAGAGAAGTGAAAGTTGGTGAAGGAAGACTTCTATAAATTCTTATGGACTACACTTATCACTAAATGGGTAAACTTAATAATCCAATGAAGTACCTCCTTATGATCTAAAAAATCTTTTGATTTTAGAACTGTAAGATAACTATCAATTCTTGGACTAGCTTGGTACATATTTCTAAATTCTTATTTACTCGAGGATGAGTAAGATTCAAGTTGGGGGAGTGATAAACGCATAAATAATTATCATAAACCTATTAATTAATAATCAAAGTACCTATTATTATTTAATATTTAAATATTTATATAATATTTTAGGTAAAACATCATCAACTTAAAGAGCTCAATTTAGAAGTCCAACGACACAAACGACACTCAAATCAGACTTAAAATGAACTCGGAATTAAATTTACAAGATTTATTTTTATCTGCATGCATCTCAAAGCAAACTCGGTAAACCAATTGCCGAGTTCAATTGTAGTTTTCACATATTCGTTTTTCTCTTTCATTTTTTTCCCCTTTCGATCCCATCACTCCACCAACCAATCGGACATAAATTGAATTAAGACTCTCAAATTGGAGGGAGAATCGTCCGTTATCTTTCCGAAATCTCATCCAAATCGAGAAAAAATCTCAAATTTGAAAAGAAATCAGCGCATTCTCTCCATATTTGTGAAACACGCAAAGAAATCAAGCATATGATATGAATGTTCATGATCTCTCCATAATTTCTCCGCGTCTTCTTCACGTTCATGGATCATGCAAACAAATCATCCGCAATCTCTTTGCATCCACCCGGGCTTCGAATCAGATATGAAATAATTAGGAAGCCGCATTATTTCTGCATCAAGGCCTCTAGTATGGAAACAAAAGGGTATAATCTCTCCATGATTTCTCTGCATTCTCTTTGCGTCCTCTCCACATATCATCTATAAATAGTTCTGGCTAGGCAAATGTGAGATCTATCCTAAACAGAGAAAGAAGGAGAGGCATTCGTAAGGCTATCGTTCACTCAGGAGTCTAGGAAGACATTCGCTTGTTCGAAGTTCGAAGAGATGCTGATCCGGTTAAGGAAGCAAGAATCCTAAGGAGTTCAGGCAGATCCAAAGCTGCTATGCCTTCTTGATGCTGTTGCCTTCTTGATGTTAGAGAAGAAGATTTTTTTAGTTTAATTTTTATGTATTCTTTTGGATGCTTTAAAAATAAAATATTTATTCATATTTAATTCTTAATAAATTTTCTTCAAGTGAAAATAATTTTTGACTGATCTATTCTTAAAAGAGACAGGCCATGATCTACGGATACGGATCATGCTCTCATTAAGATAGATCATATCTTAATTATTCTTATTATTTATTTATTTAAAATTTTAATTACATAAATTTATTTCAAGATAACCACTAAAGTCCCTATGGATTCGATCCCTTACTTTCGCTACTCTATTTGTGATATTAAGGTGTTTTAATCGTTGCACTACGACATGCATCAATGCTCTACAATTATATTGTTGAAATAAACTGAAAAAAGATTGTTAAGCAGAGCTAAAACAATGTAACAGTGCTGCAGTTCTCTACCTGGCTCTTGAATCATATCAACTAGAGCATGCCACCTGAATTTCAGACATTTGTCTGCTCAACAATCAGGTCACTGGACATTGCTGATGGTATTCTATGGCGTTTCAGAATTCGAGATGTGGCCAACCGGGCATTGTCATATTTCAGCACAATTACTCTTTCATCATCCAAATCAAATCTTATCCTTTCTTCACTGCAACCCTCCACCAGCCCACACAAATGTTTTAGATTCTCAACCTCCACACCATTTACTTTCTTCACCTGATCACCGTTTATTTCAGGCTATTAGATCCATTAATTAAGAAACATGGAATCACAAATGGTAAAGCAAGGATTTCAAATTTGTGGACTGTGATAATTTCTTTTGATGGAAATAGGGTCCTTTATTAGAACTATAGATTTGCAGGCAAGAAAAGGTCATACCTGTAACTCAGATAGTCGCTCATATCCCGCATTAATATCATCTATTAGGACCTGAAGCACGAAGAGTAGGAGACAATCATACTGATATTTATCATGACTCTAAAAACAAAGGCTACAACAAAGAAAAAAGGAAAAAGAAAGGAGCCAGCTAAATCGATGGACGCTACAATGGTTACTTGGACACCATCACATATTATTATAGCTCTAATTGTCACATCAAATTCAGCACATCAAATAAAGAAGCTTACAAAATAGTTTTATACCTGAAATAGAAAGAAAAAGTTCAAAAATCATATATTTATTTAACATGTGGCAAGGTGAACAAGGTTGTGCATAAGGCTAGCTCATCAGATTTGCTAGCTTCTTTTTCAAGTTATCACAGATTCTTGATGATTTTTGTCTTTAAAATGTGTCACACCAAATAAATTATCCATATTGGACAAGGGTTCTTGAATTTCTTGAGCTTTGGGTGAAAATAATAGAGCACTTGGGGCCATAAGCAGAGTTAATGCAGAGCCTGCTATAAACCATGGCCTAGAAAGCTGTTAAATCTTAGGTACGTAGTGGATACCAATTAAGGGAGACAAATCTAGCATTGCAGGAACCAAAGCTGGAAACACACTAATTCCATGGTAGAATTTGTAAAAATCCTCCACATATAAAAGAAACAATAAAGGATAATATAGCAATCTCAATGAAAAGGCATGATATATGCACCTTTGTTTCGCAGGATTCATCCCCAAAAGTCTGCTGATGATCAAGAGATTAAATGTCTTTACAGCAATAACCTATCAGGGTCAGCATTCCTATACCACTTTTCCAAGTTCATCTTTTCCACGGATAATCACCAAGTGACAGTCCTAGTCGTTTAGAGCCCTAATAGCCATAACAGAAAGGTAGACCGATCATCATTGTTGAGGACTGCCGATGTCTTTGGGCAAAGTCAAAATGGGTAAAAACCCTTGATGGTTTTCAAAACTAAATTATGAAGATTCAAAAGGCATGTCTCATGTACTTCTCTTTGCAATGTTCATCCTACATGGCTTCATGGTTGCAAACATGTTCATTTCGGGTCATTCGTGAAATTTTAAGAAACTTTTGTATATTAACTTTTAAAGAAGACCACCCCTCCTGCCCCATATTGTGTTATTCCATTCTTTTAATCCTAGATCACAACCAATTCTTGCTTCATGCTATGGTACTCTTTTGGCAATCATTGCTTGTGAGCACAAGATTTCAGCTAGCTCCTTAGGACATTCACCTATGGTCATGGTACTCGTGAGTTTGCTTCTTCAACTATTTTCAATCAAGCTATCATTTCTAGTGATAATAGATAATTAGTAATTAAAAGGAATCTGTACCTAAAAACATATTTCCTGAAGCAATATGCACTAGGGATCATACCATATCGTAGTTGACATTTCCTTCTAGTAACTTACCATACACTGATATTTAAAAATGATGGGAATGAGAAAACTAGACCAATAATTTGTTTAAATTTAAAGTTTGAATAATAAAATTTTGAAAACATACCTGAGAAAGGATGATGAGTTGTTCACCTGCTCTTTTAGGCAGTTCTCGCAATGCTCGCTCACATAATTGACGGGGTGATGCGTTATACCAGTCTTCACCATACTCATGAAGGTATGGCTGGGTCAATGGAACAAAGACCAGACCCGCAAAAATGTAATAACTAGGCAGTTTATCAAACTGATGAACAGGAACTAAAGGTTGTAACTGCAAAATCAGAAAGGCATGCATGTTATTCATTAGATTAGCATCTGCACTCTATCTCAAAAGCACTTAATAGAAGCTCCAACTCTCTCCTAGTCTCTATAAATAACAAAAGAGCAGCTCTTGTGAAGAGTAATCAAGGAATATATAATCAAGATGTTTCGGACATAGGGATGTAGTCAAAGCTCAATTCAGTCATGAACATTTTGAATCCTACTCCACATATCTCCCTCTCTCTCTCATTGTTCATCCATGGATTTTAAATTTTGTAACTCTTAATTTATAAATAAAAACAAAACAACATAGTTCCTAATACTACCAATAACTACAACTACTAGCATCTTTAGAAGTCTTCAACTAGTACTACATATAAAGAAAGATAGAAAAGGTTGAAGCTACATGAGACATGAGTAACCATACTCACAGGTTGAAGAGAAATGCTGAATTCATGCTCTATGCCATCTCGCAATACATGGACTTGAGCAGTTTCTTTGGGTTTCTTTATAGAGACTAGATGATCAAAAGTTATTCTCTCTCTATTTCGAAAAGGAACTGCAAATACCAAAGGATTGAAGGTAAACAAGCACAATCACAACTTAACAAATCCCACTACATCTGAATCCACAAATATGAATACATAACTGTCATTCAGATCATAGAATAAATTCACATTCCACAGAAACTATTTCCAATGAAATGATAAGCGCAAGAGGTAAGATTGGGCTTGTATTTGAAAAGATAAAAAGGTTAAGGCTAATAAGATGGGAAAGACTTAACTAACCTGTTCCATCATTGGCTATAGGCACATCATCAAATGCAAGAATAATGTCGTCTTTCTTTAATACCCTATAGGCATCTGACAAGGGATTGATTTTGTTCACAAGAACACCAGTCATTTGTCGGTGCATGTGGAAGTACTCTCTCAGTTGAGCATTTTCAGTAGACTGGCATGATAATCC
This sequence comes from Calamus simplicifolius, assembly GCA_900491605.1. Classification (NCBI taxonomy): domain Eukaryota; kingdom Viridiplantae; phylum Streptophyta; class Magnoliopsida; order Arecales; family Arecaceae; genus Calamus; species Calamus simplicifolius. The sequence continues at coordinate 171,879 of UESW01001508.1, forward strand.
GAGTGAACAAAATCCAACATATTTGCCACCCTCTTCCACTCCAGAAAGAAAATGTTTTATTATGGGGACAGGGATTATATATCTGCAGAAAAGAAAAGTGTTTTAGGGCTATGATATAGAAAAGATAAAACAACATTTCAGTAAGTTTAGACATTACAAACAACATAAATTTCTAAGTTTCAGAGCAGTAATCAAATTTCACACCATGCATTTCATCTTAATAATGGAGTATGAAATTGGTTTCCGTAATCAATTTTTTTCAAAAGAAACCAATTTCATCCAAGCCAGGCCCAATAGGACTTGCACACATTCAGCCATTTGGCTAAGATGGTGAGGAGTGAAGAAGGGCTGAAAAGTCTGGAGAAAAGTATTTCAGTTAAATTAAAAGTTATGATACTCGTGCTTTTATCTTGCTGATATAATGATAAATTTAAAATACATGTAATTATAAATGCAATGCTTACAGATTATAGATGCTTACAGCTTACAAAAACAAAGAAGTTGAGCTCCCTTTATTGTCCTAGAAACAGAGGGAGAGATGGAGGAGCATGCACATCAAATTTGGCAAAATTAAATAATGTTGGTGACCATAATAGAATGAGATACTCAAATATGAAACCATTTCATACAACCTTTATGTCATTCAGACCATTGTCCTCATCATTCAAATGTTAATGCAATACAAATTGTTATGATGATAGCTTTAAAAAATTTAGATTTCTTTTATTTAAATGCATGTCAATGGAAAAAAAATAAAGTTCCATAAGATCTAGAAAGATTGTAGAAGAAGGTAAAGACATGCCCATTAACACGAATAGTTCTAAACATTTGCACCAAATCATCCAAGTAGACAAAAAAATCATACATAAAATAATATAACTATTAAAATAAGATAAATGAAAAGAAAGGAAAGTTCTAACGTGTAGAACTCACCCAATGTTTTCCGCACCTGCAAGATTTTGAAAAGCTACTCCAGCAACTTTGTCACTCATGATAGCAGGTCCTCCACTATTTCCCGGATTGATAGCTGCGTCAATTTGTATGGCCATGAGTTGGCTAGCACCATGAACATACTGTATCGGTTCAACCCTAGAAACAACCCCTTTGGTAACAGAAATGTTATCTCCACCTACACCAAGGAAAGAGTTTTCATCATATGTAAGTAATGAGTTATAATTTTTTTAACTAAATCACTCTCCATAGATATTTCAATATATGACAACTCCCAAATATATGCAAGAAAATTTTCTTATTGACAGGTGTTCGGATGGCCATGGTGCTGGCATCAAGACAAGTAATGAGAAAGTTATCGTAGACAAGAATATGCACAGAAATAGGGGACAAATGAAATCATAACATTTGGTGCAGTCCACCTTTAACAAGGAAACATCACCAAGGCTGTAGAGAAATAAATAGCAAGTCACAACAGAAGCAAAAAAGTCAGAAAAAAGATCGCTATCATTAGCATATATTCAGATGACACAGTTGACTTCACAACAGAGGAGGATTTAATCATGTGGTGATATCCTTCATTGGAGCAATGATGGGAAACCTAGATCTGGAAATAAAAGTTAAATACAATTTTCTCAATATTTTGTTGAAATTTTTTAGTGTTAAGGAACAATACCATCTCGTGGAGGTTATCAGCCCTGGGTAAAAGAAGGGAAAAGAGTGAAAGAACAAGAAATCAGGTCTCCTGCTTAATTTTCTGCATGTCTTCTTACACCAGCTCCCAACTTTTTATAACCTTAATGACACCTAAACTTGATCTAGATCATTGATTTTATTAAACTAATCATGGTTTTTGAACCAAATCATCAATTAAAGTAATCATAAAAATGCATCATGGCCCTAATTGCATTTTAACACACCTAGGCCATGACAAATAGGTCAAGAAACACCCACTTGGTGCACATCCAAAATATGCATCTTATTCTAGCAGCCCAGAATTACAAATAAAACTGGTTAAAAGTATGCCTAAATTCCATGCTTTAACCCAGTAATCCCTAAAATTATATCCTAAATAAGGGGAGAAAAATCAAACGTATAATTTGGTCTGAAGACTTGCCAAATTGAAAACTTTAGGACCAAGCTCGGCAACATCATTAATTAATCATCTATAGACTATTATCCAAATGATCATACCTTTCCAAGCACTAGAGAAAATATAATAAACAAATGATAGACTTAGTTACACTTGACTGCAAAATAATTTGATGTTTCTCACAGAGAACTTCAATCATCTCGTTATCTTATTTCCATAACTCCAAATTTCAGCAAAATGCAAAAGAACTAAGCAAAATCATTTTCTATGCTGTTAAATTGTTTACCTTGTAGAAGCTTATTCAATCTATCCAACAGAAACAAAATATTTTCGAAGGTCATTCATTTGAACAGAAAAGTCACTTCATATGTTATGAGCAAATTTGATTCATAACTCAACCAACAGTAAAAAATAAGGAATAACAAGACAATTTGCTTGCATTATTATAAACTTACCACTACCAAAACCAAACTAATCTGTCCAATAGAATAAATGCATTTTGGCACATCACTGTCCAAAATTGCAAGTTCTAAAGTTGCCACGAGTGAATCAATTGGTCACACAATCCATTAGATGAATTTAGTGTTGTCAAAGGTGCAGCAAAGACACAAGGTCCATCAAGGAGCCATCTTTGTGCCTTGCACCAAGGCACTGTGCCTTGTCACCTCCAGCAACTGCTGCTGTGTTGTCTGTCCATCAGAAACAGGGGGAACAGAACAGCTCATCCCATCCCCATCTTCTTGACATGCCATTTCCTTCGTATGCATGCAATCCTGAATTCTATGCTTTCTAGATTTTTACTTGTACTGATTAATTGATAATTTATTGTTAAATATGGTTGTATCATGTATTACTATTATTTATATATGTTTATATTTTTGTGCCTCAATTCACCAAGCACCCATCTCCCTCTGCAAGTCATGCCTAGGCTCCAAGAGACCTTGGCATCTTAGCATGCTTAAAGCCTTTAACAACCTTGTTCTGTGGTACAAATTATAGAAAGCTTCTTACATAAAATAAGGCAGAAATACATCATATTCACCGATGCTAGTGGTGTCCCTTGAGTGATATCTTTGATAGCATGTCTAAGCCATGCAGGGGGCCAGGTTGTTATAATATAAATTAACCTAGTAGTTCCAAAGTAGAAATTATTAAAAATAAAAGCTTCTAATTATTTATCTCAAACATGCATAATATTCTAACACGTTAAAGCATGATTTTCACATCTCATTCGCACAATATAACTACCCCCAATAGCACCATTCTAAGTTCTAACACAAGAGATCTGATTCCTCAGTTTAAATCACATCTCATTATATCGCATCCTACAATACACAGACATTTAACCAACAAAATTGGTAGACTCTTAACCACACAAATCAAGCACCAAAAAATCAAAGACGAAAAATTATTTTGTGGCAGGTAACACCAGTGCTATGTATCAGTAACCCAATATCAAGGTGAAACTATCAAAAAAAGGAGGAAAAAATGCCAAAAAAAAAAAAAAATGCACAACTTAAGCTGGCAATAATGCTAACATGCAGTATAAGGGAACAGCTAGATACTTCCCAAGTGACCTCCTTAGTGTTGAAATTAACTTTCAGCATCTGTTTTTATCTGATCTCATCCAATTTGTGGGATTGATGTTTAGATGTAGTTAAATACAGAAGAAAATTAAGTAAATGACTATTCATTTAAATTTATTAAAATCTAAGAGGGAAAACTAAAAGATTTTTTAAGTCATGGGGTGGAAGAATGAAAAAACCTAAAACATTTGTATGGGCCGGTGAAGGGTTGCAATGAAGAAAGCATAAAATTTGATTTGGATGATGAAAGAATAATTGTGCTGAAATATGAAAGTGCCCTGCTAGCCACCTCTTGAATTCTGAAGCGCCATAGAATAGCGTTAGCAATGTCCAGTGACCTGACTGTTGAGCAGACAAATGTCTGAAATTCAGGGGGCATGCTCCAGTTGATGTGACTCAAAAGCCAGGTAGAGAACTGCGACACTGTTACATTGTATTAGCCCTGCTTACTAATCTTTTTTCAGTTTATTTCAACATAGAAAGAATCACTCACATTTTATTTGAATGTGATGATTTTTGAAGCATTTTTTTAACCCCAACGCTTCGGTGGCACTGGCAACAAGCTAATTCTAAGCAGAAATTGTTTTTACTGGCACAATGTAAGCATTAGTTATATTTTTCTTGTTTGTTTAGGATACACTTAGTTGTGTGCAGAATAAGATTTTGAAATAGCAGAATCCTCTACAAGAACTATGTGTGGGGACTTTGTATTGACAGTATTCTTTCAGTTTGAGGAGGCCATCTTCATACACCAGAAATATCTTGGGATGGCAAACTCTGATAGATGTTGCTGTGAATCACAGAGCATTTCATATAAACAATTATCCCATGCCATAGGTTCTTATTCTCTTCTCTTATCACTGCTATCTGAATGCAAAATAGCTAAATCTTCCAAGATTTGACAAGAATTACAGGCCTATCTCTTTTTTAAATATGTACTTAATGTTATAAGAAACTAAGAACATTTTGAAAATGAATTCAGTTGTTGGGTAATTCATGCTCAACTAGCATTGGTTAATCTTTTAATAGAGTACCAACTAAAAATAAAAACATTGGGGAGGAACAAGAAAAAGACAAGAAAGGTGATTAGGAAGCCTGTATTATCTTCAGTTTGTCGATTGAATGCCGATTTTGGTTTGATATCACAAACATGAGAGTTCTTTATTCTCAACTTAGCTGTAAATGCGGAAGAACACTTTCTCCAACTAGGATCTCGCCACCATGGTTTCCATTCCTAGAGGATTGTTTTGTTTTTCCTTGCAATGGACTAGCAAGCAAGAACTCATACTTGGCACAGAATTCATATTTAGAAAAAAGAAAAGTAATTCCTGTTAAAGCTAAATTAGCAATATATATATATATATATATATATATATATATATATAGAGAGAGAGAGAGAGAGAGAGACACACACACACACACACACACAAGCAAAAGATCCATGGGACAAGGGCATTTTAACCTATTTCCTAGATACCATATTAATTTATGCCCCACCTATCTAGATCTATATCTCTATCTATACCGATATAATAGCCCTCCCTCCTGCTTTTGGTTCACCGACATTTTCAACTTATTTGTATTTTAATCTATACTATGATAACTCAGGAAAGTTTTGGTCCAGACCTTTTCAACTTATTTTTATTTTAATCTATACTATGATAACTTAGGAAAGTCTATGAACGGCAATGTGATGGATTGGGACTGATTTTTGCCCATTCCATCCTTATCTCTACCTTTCCATACCCCACCCCTTCTCCAACCCATGCCCCACCAATTTCAGTCCTCATCCCCGATTCCACCTCATTGCCCCACCTCTATTCTTTTTCTTTTTTTAATATCTTCAAAATACAAACTTTTAAACATTTTAAAAACTTTTAAATATTTAAAAATATAGATTTGGGGTTGGTTTGGGGACAGGAATATCTAAATGGGGTTGATACATATATGTAATATGTGTCACATTTAATAACACAGATTCAAAGGGAGCAATAAGAATATAATGCACCAGTTGCATGTATTTTTTGAGTTACACTTTTATGTTACTATAGTCCCCCATGGAGTGGAATATTGAATAAAATATAAAACACTTGTGTGGGCTGGAATAATGAAAATGCAATTTCTTTACATTCTTACAAACAAGGAGATCGATGTCAAAACTTAGTTAAAATAAAGAAATCAATTTTATTATTTTATAAGTTTGTTGGACAAGAAGATTGATGTCAAAACTTAGTTAGAATAAAGAAATGAAATTTATTATTTTTTAAAGTTTGTTGGACAAGCTATTCATATATTGCTTAAATTCATACCTTGTGGGTACCCAACCACAGCAACTACTTCTTGTAAATAAGGAATGCCACCAAGCTCCAAAAAATGCATCCCGACCCAAAATTCCTCACTTTCAACAGTGAGAAGAGCTAAGTCACATTCATGGCCAACAGCTAGGACTTCTGCCTTGTACTTGGTAGCTGAACCATGCTTTCTTACAAGAACAAATGTATGATCAGCTATCACATGAGCATTGGTCACAATACGACGTCCAGGAAGCACAAATCCTACATGAAACCAATGTATCTCAGTATGATTTATCAAAAAGCTCATTTAGGATATGTAAACATCATTCTAAATGCTAAATGTCCTATATTAATTTTCTGTGCTGCAGAAACACATAAAAGTGGTTTGAGCATATTAGCTAGTATTGACACAACATATCTACCATCTACAACCAGTACAGCAAGCTTTACTAGTAAATAAACACTTGGCTACCAGATATATTTTATTGATTGTAATAAGCTTCCACACCATCTCTTGCCATGCATACACATCATGATAGATCTTCAATCCACTCCAAACTCTATCCCATCTTGGTCCCAACCTTAAGGGAGCATTTGGAAACCTAATTAGGATCATCATGGTGATCTTAAATCACTGGTGACCCTTATTTCAGGATGATCCAATTCTCGATGATTTAAGATCATTATGTTTGGTACAATATATACCAATGATTAAAAATTTCTGCTAATTTAAGATCACTATATTTGATATACCATAAAAATCTTGAATTGTCAATCATGAAATAGCAAATTACCTCTAATTAGTTAGCTTTCTTTACATTAAAAATAGCTATCATTAATATATTTTGCAAATACCATAATAATTTATCATTATTTCATATTATTTAATTATTATAATATAATTATGTCATGTTTGATAATATTATAATTAATTAATTATTATATATAATCTTATAGTATTAAATTATATTATATTAATATGGATATAATATCAAGTATTTTTTATATGGATGAGGGGCATTTTAAATCCTAAATATTAAGTCAAGATCTCTAAGGATAATTTTGGATACCTAACCTTATGGACGGATATGGGATCACTAGGTTGGAAGTGATTCTAGAGGTGGGATATTCGAATCACCGGTGATCCTAGATGGATTACCCCAATACCAAACGCCCCCTTAGGGTTCCAAAGGAATGGTTTTTGCTCATACATAAAATGAGAAGAAAGATGAAAAAAAAAATCTCTTGTTAAGTAAATGAAAGCTCATAGCAAAGGAGCTTTTCAGTCCTCCAACTCTACAACTTTACAAGATCCCAGATTTCAGAGAGCAGCTCTGTGTGCACACGCGCGTGTGCACATACGTGGAGCCATCTTTCCTGATTAGCAATAATCAATCCTTTTTCCAAAAATTCCATCTCGCAGTGGAATTGAGAGAAGCAACATCTTCTTCTTCCTTCCAATAAACAATAGATGTAGGCTATTCACTGTGAGAGAAATTTAAAAAATTCATATGCCCCACTTTTCTTGTTCCTAGTGATGACAAACGAGGGAAATGTGCCTTCTCAACTATGTTATTTGTGAAATAAATTCTTAAATTCAAGATATCAAAGGAAAAGATGAAGCTCCGGACCGATACAATGCTAACCATAACTCAAACCAGAAACGGGGTTTCTCTTACCAGAGCCCATGCTCTCCTTCTGAGACTTATTCTGCCACGGGAGGAAGTAATTGGGGCTACTCGACACCGTGAAAATCTTCACCACCGACTCCAGCGCGAGCTCGATGGCTGCGTAGGCATCGGTGTGACGGTAGCTCACCGGTTCCTCATCCTCTTGCGGTAAAGGACGAGAAAAGGCACCTCTAAAGCCGCCGCTTCCGCTATCGCTACCATCGCCGCCGCCGTCTAAGGGGCCAGAGGTGCCGGTGGAGAAGAGGGAAAAGAAGACGGAGTTCTGGAGAAGGGGAGGAGATCGGAGGAGGGGTTTTCCAGCTAGATGACGGAGAGGGCAGAGCCGCCGGAGGGTGCGCAGCGAGGAGAGCATGGCTGGGGAGTGAGGGAGAGGCGGCGTGGAGCGACGGTTTTAGCAAATGAGGAATCACGTGCATTGCACGTTGACGAATGTAGTAAATTTTATTTGCAGGGGAACTCAACTCAACTCATCTAAGTTTTTTTTTTTTTTTTTCAACTACATGGTCGACTACAAGAATCAGCTTCACTCTTCTCTGTTTAAAACCAAATTAATATTAAAATTAATTTTTTAATATTAATTTAATTTATCTTTATCTTTATTCTTACTATGATCATTAAAAGATACTCTTTTTAATATGTAAATTTTATTTGTAGAAAGTTATATGAAAATATATGATGCAAGTATTCTAAGTAAACGGCTATGAGACACTATATATATATATATATATATATACTTGTTGCATGCAAAAATATAAAAAATTTATCAACCTTATGAATTTACCTCAAACCCAAATTTTTTATTCTATCTTCTTTTTCACTTTATAAAAAATTTAAATATATGAAGAATTAAACATGAACAAAAAATTTTATTGGTCCTTAAATTGTGTTTGAGGTTTATATTTCTTTTTTAATTTATATAAAAATATTATACTTCAATTACCTCTATAAAACAGCATGTAATGAATAGGTAAAAAGATAAAGGTTATAAAATAAAAAATTAATGATGTCCTCATCCTCTTTGGCTAACCTAAGTATTGAAAGATTCTGCTAAAGAAAATATTTAAACTTCTTTCATTTTTTTTCCTCTTGTAAGAGTTACTCCTATGCTGGTTGGTAGTGCTTTACCATGCAAATTATCGTCTTCACATTAATTGGCATCCGAAAGCCAATTTTGAGCATCAACAAATTGGCATTGTTTGTGAGAGCTAAGCAAAGCACTAAGTCTTTCTATATAAAAAAAGAAATTAAGAAGTAGGAAACACCTAAGCAAGTACCAGTAATCCTTAAGTTGACTCTCAAACTTTGCAGGAGATCGGATCAATATAAATCCTCCACTTGTGATGACATTGGCTACTCGAGACAAATTCAATGCTTTTATGCAGCATGCAAGGTATTAACTAACTTAGCCTAAAAAAAAAGTTGATCCCATAGGAGTCTAATTCAAGAGGCCAACAAAGAGAACACTTGAGACCCCTTGACACTAGGATGGCCAACCATGGAAGAACCACAAGATCAGCTAATTGCAATTGAACAAGCATTCAAGGACTCTTACAGCCAGATGACTTATATATCAAATAAATCATTAGATGAAAGAAATAAACAAAAGAATTTGAGTAGTTATAGAGCATGTTCAATGTAGGGACAAATCTGAAAATGAACTTGAGCCATTTACTAAGGAGGTTATGGCTGAGTTGTTGCCCCAAAATTCTAAATGCCCTAATTAGAGCCATACAATGGGATCTCTAATCTTGTCCACTACTTAGAAAGCATTAAAGCTTTGATGTTGTTTCACAATGTTCTAAATGTCATAATATGTAGAATTTTTTTGCAACTTTGAAAAGTTAGTTCCTTTTTGGTATTCAAGCTTTCAAACTACCTTAATTAGATCTTTCAAACAACTGAGAAAATAATTTATTGACTACTTCATTAGCGATTAAAAGTATGAGAAGACCTTTGCAAGCTTGATGTCAGTTAAATATTGGAAAGATAAGCTACTAATGGATTACATTAAAGGTTCAACTCTAAAGCCTCAAAAGTTTAAGAATTTGACTCCTTGGTAGCCATCATAATTTTATGAATGGCTTGAAAAATTTTAGGCCCATCTAAAGATCTCATCAAGCTATTAGTCTAAACCAATAAGTACATCAATAAAGAAAAAGGTTCTTGCAACTCAAAAAGAAGATAAAGGACAAATGAGTAAGAGGAATTATGACAAGGATGATTAACAAGCCATGGGTACTTATAAATGGTCTCAAGGAGCGTAAGAAACTCTATGCTAATTTAAGACTTCTCTACAATGCTCAAAAGGTATTCTACTCTTAACAGCATAGGGAGTCAATTTTGATGCAGATTAGCAATGAAGATTGCATTTGTTGGCCAACAAAATTGAAGTCTAACAAATTTGATGTTTTAACCTTAAAAGGAGAGATTGGTGCAAATATTGTCAATTCTACAAGATCACGAGCATAACACAAAGAAGTTCTAACACTTGAAGAGTGAAATTAAGGATCTCATACGAAGAGGATATCTTGACAATTAATTCATATTATAGATTATATTTTTATAATAGAAAGTAAATATATTTGATTCTGATTCATGAAGATTACTACAGATTGCATTTCTAAAATAGGAAGTAGATTGCATTTCTATAATAGAAAGTAAATATATTTGATTCTGATTTATATGAATTTAATGTAATTAGTTTTTCCTTCCTAACAAAGGATTTATAGCTTGTATATATACCTAAGAGATTGATGAATAAAAATACACAGATATTACTTTCTTCTTCATCTTTTTTTAGAGTTCTAGTTATGTTTCATGATATCAGAGCTTTCGGGCTTATAACCCTGAAATATATAAACAGTGGGGTTTTAGGATTTTCTTGGGTTTCTATTTTTGATTTTTTTGTTCTTATTGTCTACATCTAGGGAAGCACCACTCACCGATCAGCCTTCTCCAGAGTTTCGATGTCAAAATCTGATCTTTTTTGTTCATTTGTTCGCCTTAACTTTTATAACAAGTTTATTACTTGTTTGAGTTAGCATCTATTCGGTGTGAGATCTACTTTGGGACAGGTTTGGATTCTTTGAGTATTTTTAACTTTGTTGTGGTTTTAGCTCTATTATTTGGCTAATATTTGATAATATAAAGGAAAAAATTCTATCGTTGTGTCTGATTTGGTTCCTGTGACATCAAAAAATTAAGAATATAAACTTAATAGTTCTATTATTTAGATTGGAGTAAAACTGTTAGACTTTATTTACGGAGTATTGCTATGGATAATTATTTAACTGATGATCCACCTAAAGATGACTCGAAAACCTCATGGCTAAGAAAGGATACCGTCTATTTTTGCAAATACATAATTCTATTGATGGAAGGTGGTTGGTTTGATAAACATTGTAAATTTATGAAAGAATTGATGAATTATTTGGAGTTTATGTATTTTGGCAAGAAAAATATCAAACACACTTATGAGGTATGCCAAGCCTTTTATCATGCAGAAAAAGATGATAGATCGCTCACTGACTACTTTATGGATTTTAAGAAGACTTATGAGGAACTTAATATGCTACTTTTATTTAGTACTGATATGAAAGTTCAGCAAGCTCAAAGATAAAAGATGGTAGTTATGAGCTTCTTGGTTTGTTTTTCTTCTGAGTTTGAGGCTACTAAATCTCAAATTCTTTTAGCCTTAAGATATCCTTTTTGAAAGAAGCTTTTAATAGGGTACTCCACACAAAAAATTCAGCTCTTGCTCAGCCTAATAGTGCTCTTGTCAGCCGCACTTCTGAATCTGAAAGACAACCATATAGACATGGCAATAGAGGGGGGACTCAAGTAGTTATGATCAAAATCTTGGTACTCGAGGACAGATATGAAAGGTATTGTATGCTACTATTGTTATAGGCCAGGACATACGAAAAAAGATTGTAGAAAGTTATAGCGCAAGAATCAATCGATCCAATCAGTCCATGTTGCCTCTACTAATGATGCTTCTGAATTTATTTTAATATCTGCAGATGAGTATACTAAGTTCTCAGTATCAAGAATCTCTAAAATCTTCATCTACTTTTATTATTGTCATCGTTGATTCAGGTAAAATGAACACATGTTTTATTTTTCATCTTTCAAATGGATCATTGATTCTGGTGCCACAGATCACATGATAAGTAATTCTAGTCTATTTTCTTCTTTTAAGTCATATGCTTCTAGTTTTATAGTTACTTTAGAGATGGGTCTACATCTAGTATTTTAGGATCCGATACAATTATTTGAATGCCCTCAATTCCTTTGAAATCTATTTTAAGTTTATCTAACTATCTTTTAATTTAGTCTCTATCAGTAAACTTACTCGTTCTCTTAATTGTTGTATCATATTCTATCCTGATTTTTGTCTATTTTGAGATCTTATGATGAAAAAGATTATTGATAAAGGACATGAGTCTGAAGTGTTGGGAATTGTATCCTAAAACCAATCATTTGATGATTGTGCTAATATAAATTATATATAAATTGATATATTAATAAAAGTTATTTGCAGTTTATTCATTACAAGAACATCTTCTTAAAACTCTTAATAGTAATGAAGCCCTCAGGATCTTCCTTCACGATAAAGGAGGATTTATCTTTGAAGGTCCTCAAAAGAGTTCGCGACCAAATGATATACTATGATAGGGCCATAGTACTATCAATTATATGATGTTGTATATCATATTTGTTGGTTGTCCTCTTAACCAAAGAGTGTAGAGACACTAGTATGACATACAGGTGAAAGTGTAGGAGTACATTTTACCGAACATGACTTATTTTCGGATACTCTGCTGTCAAAAGTTAATCCGAAAAGATATGGGTATAAGTATCCTTAAGACCTGAAGATCACAATTGGTGACTTGCAAGCAACTCATTGTACTTAGGTGCTAGACCATTTGAATTTTTAATCTAACTATGAAAGGTTAGTGGGTGCAGTCAAGTACTTGTGGTAGTCAGTTGTGGATCAAGATGGAATTTGACCTATCCTATTAAAAGGAGAAATGCTTGTATTTCAATTTAGCAAGACCTTGGCCAAGGCACTTCATGTGAAGGTCACATGATTACTAAAGTTGAAATCACTTTATGGATTTGTTGTTTAGAGTTGACAAGCTCTTAAGCCATTCTTAACATTTGTGGTCAAAAGGATGAATTATACGGTAACTATTTCTTAGGGTTCTTCGAGTTTGCTCGGCAACTCTTCGACCTATCCGGACGTCGGGTTCCATTGCTAGATGGGCACATCGATTAGTATAGAAAGTTGTTCCTATGCTATCGGCTTAGGTTCGAACCTAGAGAGTCACACGCATAAAAGTTTCCTAGGATGATCTATTTGCTGATCAACGATTGAGAATCGTATATGATTTAATTAATCAATTTGATTGATTGAGTTATCTCAATTGGGTTAAGTACAAGTGAATAAGATTCAATTAGGTTTAAGTCTACTAGAAGAACTAATCAATTTCAAATATTGATTTGAAATTAGACTTGATTTGAATTTAAATAGATTCAGGACTAGCCAAATTTGATTTGGGTTAGGACCATGATCTATATAGGTTCAATCCAATAAATTTAAATCAGCTTAAACCAAAACTCAAACCTAAACCTCATGTGTGAAAATATTTTTCTCGCATAAAGATCTCACATGATGAGATAACTAAAATCTCATCTTATGAGAGATTAAATTTTTATGCAGAATTTAATGTATAACCTTAATATTCTCCAAACCTTTTCGTTGGAATTCTAAGTGTTAGAATTCATATGGAATTAATGTACCTCTTTGAATTGACCAACATGGAATTCTAAGTGTTAGAATTCACATCTATTTGGTTTTCACCCCGGAATTAACAAAACGTTGAATTTTAAGTGTTAGATTCACATGTTTTCACCAAACGTTGCATCCCTTTGGTTTTCACCAAACGATAGAATTCTAAGTGTTAGAATTCAATGAGCTAAAGGTTAAATTGAGCCTAAAATTAGAGGACATTCTTCACCAGATTACAATAACGATATGTTATGGATTGAAATTCTAAAGAGTTAGAATAGAAAATCCTGGTGATTCTGGTGTTAGCAAAAGTTTAGTGGATCTTGATGAAGATTCAAGTGGGAGGATTCAAGATCAGCAAAGTTATTTTTTTGCGAGCTAGCACTTCCAGGAATCCGATCATTCGGGGACTTTGCGTGGACGATACTAGAGGCCGGACGATTGAACGGCTGCAGAGCACAAAGGATTTACCTACTGTTCTTAAGGTAAGTGATTTGATCCCTAGATCTTAAGGCAGGCTTCAAGACAAGTAGTATGACTTCATATCTTGAAGATCAAGATATGATCTTGATGATTTTATTTATATGCATAATTTAGATCAAACGATCCTATAGTATAAGGCAAAGATATGATCTTGATGCATGTTAGATAGATTAATATTTAATCTTTAAGCTTCTGCATTGATAATTATTATCAAAATTATTAAAATATGCATGCCTTGAAGGTTGTTTCCCCTACAAATGGTATCAGAGCATGGTTTCATCTTGATCTAATTTATAGCATGTAAATTAATGTTCCTATTAATTTTGTAATCATAGCTAAAACGGATCACCAGGCTATCCAGTCATAGATGGATTAAAAATCCACATTACCCCATTCAACGAGGTATTCTATGACGTATTGCGGTGCCGTTATGGTTCTCTCATCTTTGATGCTTAGTCAAAAGATAATTTAAATTGATCTTTAGCATCAAAACACAGATTACACACACTCTCAAGAGATGTTTTATATTTGATACATATTGATATTGTATAAAAGCATGATATTTGCATGTTTAGTATAAAAACATAGATATGAGATATGATAGCTTGTTGTCTATGTTATGAAACATACAAATATTTATGAGTCTTATTTGAATGTCAAATATTTATTCATAATCTTTTTAGATATGATCTAAATATAGGAATTATGAGTAGTTATATAATGCAAGTGATGCATGATTCAAAATATATGACATGGAAGTTATGTAAACATGAAATATATTTAATCTTTTGGGTTAGCTAAATCAGGTCCATAAAGGGTTAGACCCTAAGGTTTAAATCAAATGGACTATAAGAGTATTTGATCAAATCTAAATTAATTAGATTAGGTTAAGGATGCTCTAAATCAAACAATAGTTGTAGTTGATCATGTCCATGTCTTTGATGGAAGTAGATTAGGCTCCGTGGTTGAGCATGAATCTCTTAGATGGTCAAATCAAAATTGGTTAACCATATGATATCAAGGTAAGTTGGCAAGTTGCTCTAGGATCAACGATCGAATGGTTTTTAATTGGGAGCTACTCGTACTGATGCGTCTTTAATGAGTTAATGGCATATCCCTTCCATCGTCTCATTTACCTAGTCAATATGGTGAACCATTTATGATTAAGATCATTTACCTGATTCGAGTTGACCCATGCCTGTAAGAAATCAATCCGACTGATTTAGGTGCCACTTAACCTGACTTAATCTTGTCTTATTCTACTGACTTCATAGATTCAGTGGGAGAACTTGATTAGTCAATTTTATCTTAGATTATTAAATCTCTAAAATTATTAGGTCCTTAAAATGAAATAGTTATATGATAACTAGATCATAGCCTCCTATTAAGGTAAGTGATAATGAGTCCGATGTCTTGATATTCATTGGAGGCACTCCATGCCTGGTGCTTGTCAACCATCAAAATTATCATTCATTATATAATAAGTCAGCGTAACTATTAAATAGACAGTCAGGTGGGCCGAGCTTCACTCGGGCTTGGTTGTCTATAGATAGATTGCACTGATTATATTATTTAATGGTTGGACTAATCAGAACTTTCAGTGGAGGCACTCCATGCCTGCTGAAGAGGAACATGGGGAAAAACTGAACATTAAGAATTGTTTGAAAAAATAATTGGTTTTGAACCTACTCTTAGATGCATATGGGTTGGCCAAGCTTCACTTGGGCCTGTATGTAGACTATGTAGATCTTAGTGCCCACTGAAGAATTAAGAATAATTCTTCGAATTGGGGTGTAGAGGCTGCCAATTTGAACAAAATAGTAGAAGAATCTTTAGACTAAAGTCCAAGTCTTTAGACTGAATCAATTTATATACTACTAAACTTTAGTTTTTCCTTATGCAGAAAATGGCCACTAATTTATCATTAAGGTCCCTATTGGATAGTGACAAGTTGAATGGTTTAAATTTCAATAGCTGGTTTAGAAAACTTAAGATCGTCCTTGAGCATGAGAGGATTCTATATATTCTGAATAATCTTGCACCTAAGATACCTAATGCAAACACCCAAAGTTCTAAGAGAGACACTTATCAGAAGTGGCTCAGTGATAGAACTAGCGTGCGTTGCATCATGCTAGCAGCAATGAACGATGAATTCGGTCGCCGGTTCGAGAATGCTCAGCCAGAAGAAATCATTCAAGCGTTGAATGAATCTTTCGGCACACCCGACGATATTGAAAGGCACAAGACTAGTTGTGCTATTTTTAATGCTCGAATGAGGGATGGATCTCCTATCACTGATCATGTATTATATGATCGAGAAGATAGAACTCCTAAGCAAGCTCGGCTTTCCCCTACATGAGCAGTTGGGAAAGGATGCGATCCTGAATTCCTTGCCTCCATCCTTTCGACCTTTCCTTACTCATTTTTGAATGACAAAGCCTGTAGTCAACTACCATGGTTTGTTGGGGTTGTTACAGAACTTTGAGAAGGATAACCAGCTCTCTAAGGGTTTGGTTAATGTGATTGAAGGATCTAAGTTAGGGCGTCAACCCTTTGGAAAGGGAAGAAGAAAAAGAATAAGAAAAAGGTGCAACATGCTAGGACATCTATAAGGGTCAGATGCAGAAGAAGAAAGTTGATAAAAGTCAAGCTGAATGCTTTCATTGCAAGATGCAAGGGCACTGGAAGAGGAATTGTCCTCTTTACATTGCCACACTTGATCCAAATAGGCCAAAGAAGAAAAAGGGGCAAGAAGTTGCTCAACAAGGTATTTATATGATAACACCTTGTAATTTTTCTATATATGATAATCAGACCTGGGAATTGGATACCGGGAGTCCTTTTAACATTTGTAATTCATTGCAGGGACTACAGTCACTAGAAGATTTGAGGACAATGAAAGATTCTTAATGTCGGTGATGGAAGATTAGTTCCAGTTCTGGCATTAGGAGTTCTTAAAATAGTTTTCAGTAGAAATGTCATCGTACTAAATAATTATCATTTTTGCCCAACATTTTTGTTGAACGTAATTTCTGTAGGCCTTCTAGCCAAAAGTCATTATGAAATTTCAATAAAGGATGTTACTTTGAATATCATTATGAATGGAGTCACTGTAATGACTGGGCATTTATCTAATGACATTTATACATTATCACAGCATGCGAATGTAGTGTACAAATCAAGTAAGCGCCTATAATAACTGATGTCAAAGATATTTATCTTTGGCACCATCGGTTAGGTCATATCAACAAGAGCAGATTAAACAGGTTAACCCAGGAGGGCATCCTTCGAGTTGATGATTGTGAATCATTAACTACCTGTGAATCCTGTCTTCTTGGCAAAATGACCAAGTCATCTTTTACTGAAGAAGATGAAAGAGCCAAAGAGCTATTGGGTCTAGTACATACTGATGTATGTAGACCAATGAGCACT
The DNA here is from genome assembly GCA_900491605.1 of Calamus simplicifolius. Taxonomy (NCBI): domain Eukaryota; kingdom Viridiplantae; phylum Streptophyta; class Magnoliopsida; order Arecales; family Arecaceae; genus Calamus; species Calamus simplicifolius. The sequence goes on from UESW01001508.1 coordinate 189,203, forward strand.
TGTGCCAAAGGTTGATATTACTAATTCATTACTTTTACATACGACCTTTCTAGGTTCGATTATGTCTATCTTATGAGACATAAATCTGAGTTGTTTGAAATGTTCAAACTATATCATAAAGAAGTAGAAAAACAAACAGAAAATGTATTAAGACCTTCGATCAGATCGAGGAGGAGAATACCTTTTAAATGACTTTGTGATATATCTAAGGGAGAATGAGATTCTCTTCCATTGGACTCCTTCAGGAACACTGCAGCATAACGTGTGTCGGAAAGAAGGAATCGAATCCTATTAGACATGGTTCGGTCCATGATGGGTTTTGCAAGCTTGCCAATATCATTTTGGAGCTATGCATTAGAATTAGCTTGTCATATTCTCAATAAGGTTCCAAGTAAGTCTGTTTCTAAAACTCCACATGAGATGTGGTATGGACATAAATCGGTTCTCACCTATCTGAGAGTCTGGGGGTGTCCGGCTTATTTGAAACGTATAAAATCAGACAAACTTGAACCCAAATTGACAAATATTTTTTTATCGGCTATCCAAAAGAAACCAAAGGATATTACTTCTACAATACTGAAGAACAAAAGTTGTTCATCAGTAATAGAGCAATTTTTCTTGAAAAAGAATTCCTTAGGGAAGGAACAAATGGCTCTAATGTTGAACTTGAGAAAGTCATCAAGTAGAAGGAACAACACAAACCTTTGAACCCTTAGAATCTGAGTTGATTAGATCAAACTCAAAACCCATTTTAGATGCACCATTAAGGCGATATGGTAGAGTACCACATCAACCGGACAGATACTTAGGTTTCTTGGTCCTAGAACGAGGATCCTATTGAGCTCGATGAGAACAATGAGGATCGATCACCTATATGGATGCTATGCAAAGGACTGACTCTGATAAATGGCTTGATGCCATGAAATTTGAACTTGATTCCATGAATGAAAATAATGTATGGACATTAGTTGACCCACCCGAAGGGATAAAACCCATAGGGTGTAAGTGGGTTTTCAAGAGAAAAAGAGGCGCAGACAGAAAGGTAGAGACCTACAAAGCATGTCTGGTTGCCAAGGGTATCGTCAACATTATGGTATTGACTATGATGAAACATTTTCTCCTGTGGCAATGCTGAAATCCATTTGGATTATGCTAGCTATAGCAGCACACTTAGATTATGAGATTTGGCAGATGGATGTTAAAATCGCTTTTCTAAATGGTAATTTAGAAGAACATGTGTATATGATACAGCCTGAAGGTTTTATATCTGAAGACGAGTCTAAAGTGTGCAGGCTACAGAAGTCCATTTATGGACTTAAGCAAGCATCTAGGAGTTGGAACATACGATTTGATAATGTGATCAAATCTTATGGCTTCGTTAAGAATAAAGAAGAACCTTGCATTTATAAATGGGCTAACGGTTCCGTTATTGTATTTCTTGTATTATATGTGGATGATATTCTCTTAATCGGGAATGATATCCCTGCATTACAAGGAATAAAGACATGGTTATCATCATAATTCTCCATGAAAGATCTGGGAGAAGCATCTACATCCTAGGGATGAAGATCTATAGAGATAGATCTAAGAGGATGCTTGGTTTATCCCAATCTACATACATTGACACCGTGCTAAAGAGGTTTAGCATGGAGAATTCCAAGAAAGGCTATCTTCCGATAGGCCATGAAATTCATCTTTCTAAGAAGGATTGTCCGACAACTCCTAATGAAAGAGAACGTATGAGTCGAATTTCATATGCTTTGGTAGTGGGATCGATTATGTACACCATGACATGTACAAGACCAGACATGGCATACTCACTAGGAGTAGTGAGTAGATACCAATCTGATCCAGGAGAAAAATACTGGCAAGTTATTAAGACAATCCTTAAGTATTTGAGAAATACTAAGGACCAGTGGTTAGTCTATGGAGAGTCTGATTTGAAGCTTGTTGGATATACTGATTTCAGTTTCCAATCAGATCATGATGATACAAGAGTGTGTCAGGTTTCATGTTTATCCTGAATGGTAGAGCTGTTTGCTAGAAAAGTTCCAAGTAACATACAGTGGCAGATTCAGTGTGCGAGGCAGAGTACATCGCTGTATCAGATGCCGCAAAAGAAGCTATGTGGCTGTAAAAGTTCATCTTCGAGCTTGGAGTGACACCTTCCATAGATGGACCAGTCCTGTTGTACAGTGACAGCACTGGTGCCATAGCTCAAGCAAAGGAACCACGAGCACATCAGCGCACCAAGCACATACTACGTCAGTTTCATCTTATTCGAGAGATTGTAGAACGAGATGACATAAATCTTCAGAAGATTGATGGAAAAGAAAACCTAGGCGACCCATTTACTAAAGCACTCAGCATCAAGGAGTTTGACGACTATAAGTTGAAGATGGGTATTAGATACTATAATGAGTGGCTTTAGGCTAAGTGGGAGTTTGTTGGGAATTGTATCCTAAAGCCAATCATTTGATGATTGTGCTAATGTAAATTACATATAAATTGATATATTAATAAAAGTTATTTGACAGTTTATTATTACAAGAACATCTTCTTAAAACTCCTATAGTAATGAAGCCCTCAGGATCTTCTTCACGATAAAGGAGGATTTATCTTTGAAGGTCCTCAAAAGAGTTTGCCACCAAATGATATACTATGACAGGGCCATAGTACTATCAATTATAGGACATTGTATATCATGTTTGTTGGTTGTCCTCTTAATCAAAGAGTGTAAAGACACTGGTATGACATACAGGTGAAAGTGTAGGAGTACATTTCACCAACGTGACTCATTTCTGGATACTCTGCTGTCAAGAGTTAATCCGAGAAGATATGGGTATAAGTATCCTTAAGACCTGAAGATCACAATCGGTAACTTGCAAGCAACTCATTGTACTTAGGTGCTGGACCACCTAGATTTTTAATCCAGCTACGAAAGGTTACTGGGTACAGTCAAGTACTTGTGGTAGTTAGTTATGGATCAAGATGAAATTGACCTATCCTATTAAAAGGAGAAATGCTCGTGTTTCAATTTAGCAAGACCTTGGCCAAGGCACTTCATGTGAAGGTCACATGATCACTAAAGTTGAAATCACTTTATGGATTTGCTGTTTAGAGTTAATAGGCTCTTAAGCCATCCTTAACATTTGTGGTCAAAAGGATGAATTATACGGTAACTATTTCTTAGGGTTCTTTGAGTTTGCTCGGACAACTCTTCGACCTATCTGGACGTCGGGTTCCATTGCTAGATGGGCACATCGATTAGTATAGAAAGTTGTTCCTATGCTACCGGCTTAGGTTCGAACCTAGAGAGTCACACGCATAGAAGTTTCCTAGGATGATCTATTTGTTGATCAACGATTGAGAATCGTATATGATTTAATTAATCAATTTGATTGATTGAATTATCTCAATTGGGTTAAGTACAAGTGAATAAGATTCAATTAGGTTTAAGTCTATTAGAAGGACTAATCAATTTCAAATATTGATTTGAAATTAGACTTGATTTGAATTTAAATAGATTCAGGACTAGCCAAATTTGATTTGGGTTAGGACCATGATCTATGTAGGTTCAATCAATAAATTCAAATCAGCTTAAACCAAAATCAAAACCTAAACCCCATGTGTGAAAACAGTTTTCTCGCATAAGGATCTCACATGATGAGATAACTAAAATCTCATCTCATGAGAGATTAAATTCTCATGCAAAATTTAATGTATAACCTTAATATTCTCCAAACCATTTTCGTTAGAATTCTAAGTGTTAGAATTCATGTGGAATTAATGTACCTTTTTGAATTGACCAACTATGGAATTCTAAGTGTTAGAATTCATAGTGTTAGAATTCACATCTCTTTAGTTTTCACCGAACGTGTCGGAATTAACAAAACATTGAAATTCTAAGTGTTAGAATTCACAGGTTGGTGCAGGCACTAGGATCAAGCAGAGGATTCTTAACCCTCTGTGGATATATGATTAGTTATGATTCAAGTCTTGAGTTGGGAAATAAAGTTTAGTTTATTTTAAGTCCCATTCATTTTATTCTAAATTGAGTCCTATCTAGTTCAGTTTATTTTAATGTGAGTCATGTAGTAAGTTCATCAGCTTACAAAATGTGAGTCATGTAGTAAGTTCATCAGCTTACAAGAGGAGACATCAGTATTGGAGCAGAAGAGAAGGCCAACACAGTCAGACAGAGCAGTTGCTAAATTCAAGTTGGTGCCATACCTACTTCAAGCAGCCCATATGCCACCTAGCAGAACAAGAAACCTTCCCGATCTGGATGATCATTTTCCTCATCTGGACGCCACAGATTTCATGCTGAATCTAGCTGCTGCTGATTGCATCTAGAAGATAACCTTCCTTATCTGGACGCTGCAGATTTCATGCCAAATTAAGCTGCCGCTGATTGCATCTTAATCATATCTAAAAGATCACCTGCCTCATCTGGATGCCACAGATTTCATGCCGAATCCAGCTGCCGCTGATTGCATCTAGAAGATTACCTTCCTCATCTGGACACTACAGATTTTATGCCAAATTTGATTAGGGCACCTTTTTTCTTTTCTCTCTTTCCATATCTGTATTTTCTTGGGCCCCAAGTCTCTTGCTCTATAAAAGAGACCCTTGTATGAATGATGTATCTTTTATTATTAATCAATCAATCCAAGTTTTGAGTTATTATGATTTTTGTTAATTGGTTCTCTGGTGCTCTTGTTTCCCTCCTCCTATGCGTGCCAACATCCCAAGTCTCCAGGAGAAACCCTGGCCACCACCTTTGTCTTCCAATAGTGGATGCCCAAGAGCCCTTGGCCGGCCTCCCCTTTTCTCTACTTCTTCTTGTCTCTTTGCCTCTATTCTAAATTTTCTATTATTCTTTAACCCTTGTATGGTGATCTTGCAGATCCCTCAGTAGCCACGAATCCAGGATTCAAGGTGATCGTCATCCAGGTCAGCGGATACTTGGCCGCAGATCCGTGGGCTCAAGGCTTGGTCATCTAGGGCGCATCCGCCAAGCAGAGCAACCCCTTCAACACTTTGATCTTCCCCTCTTGCCAGGTACACCCCTCTAATCTACTAGTAACTTTATTGTAGGAGAGCAAGCCCTACCGGGGCTTCTTAGCCTCGGCGGTCCTTCTTCCTTATTTTTTAGGAACTGTTTCGCGTGCGGATTTACTGTGAATTTTTTTGAATCCTCTTAGGCTATTACTTTGGGAGAATAATCAACTGCAATTATTAATCATTAAAAAAAAAAAAAAATTTACTTGCATGCAATCGGTCCTGCATCAGTTTGGTATCAGAGCATAGTTAGGGCTTAATTTTAATTCACATTATTATCAGTATATTATCTATTAATTGAATTGTTTTGCCTGCATACACATCAGAAAATTACAAAATTTATTTCTCTATATTTTATAATTTAAAATATTTTTGTTATTTTTTAAGAATTTAATTCAATCTATAAAAAAATAAAAAAATTCTGAGATTTATTGCTATTTACAGATTTCTGGATTAGGGTTTGTTTTACATGTCATTCATCTGCATTAAATTACTCTTAAGGGCTTTCATTGATGTCAGATAAGGGAGGGATTGAGACCCCTTCCTTGGCCCAAAATAACCATCCGTGCATTCCGATCCCAAGCCTCTAATCTAAAACTGAGTAGCAACTTAATTGACATTTGCCCTAGAGGCTAGGGACACCAACAGTCGGTTTAGTGTACTGGAGGAGACTAGTACAAATCAATCTGGCGTGTGCTCTGAAATTGGTGTCTAGAAGGGAGGTCAAATATCAAATGACTTAAGCAGAGTGTTGGGGTTATTCTAATTAGGCACCTGCAATTTGCGGGACGAGCCTCCCCCTTCCACCTGTCCCAACTGCCAATTGAAGAGTTACTGTTAGATTGGCTTGCATTAAGCCAAATCCTTTACTCTGGATGACTAGGTCTAGCATACCATAGTCCAAGTCAGTCTGAGTCTTGTATGCTTGATTGTGCTTGCATGTGCACTAGATCAGGAGCATCTTTTCGCATGGCTAATCAAAGCATTGATGATCACTTAAGGATCATCACTGAACAACTAGCCCGAATGAACCAAGACATCAAGCAATCTGAGGCTAGATTAGGGTCCAGGTTCGATCAAGTCGAAACTAGGTTGGGCATCCTAGAAGAAGCCCGTGAGCCCCACACTGAGTCTGATCATGAGACCCCACCTCATCCTAGGAGAGCCCAACAGCCTGACCTCTACATAAGGCCAAACCCTAGGAGACCACTTCGACCTGATCCAGTCCTAGATGTCCTCCCTAGGAGAC
>UESW01001508.1:200040-221917 GCA_900491605.1 Calamus simplicifolius
GTAACCCCAGAAGATGTTCAGTGGATCCTGAAAAGGTTAGGTCGGTTGTAGAGTGGTCGGTACCCATGAACGTCCACGATGTCCGCAGCTTCCATGGCCTAGCAACCTTTTATAGGAGATTCATTAGGGGATTTAGCACCATCGTCGCACCCATCACTGATTGTATTAGGAAGGATAATTTTTAGTGGACTAAGTCAGCTAATAAGGCCTTCCTAGAGCTTAAGGATAAGATGACTCATGTACCCATACTTAGACTTCCAGACTTTTCTAAGGTGTTTGAGGTTGCGTGCGATGTATCGGGAGTAGGCATAGGTGGAGTGTTAATCCAAGAAAATCACCCATAGCTTTCTTTAGTGAAAAACTAAATGAAGCTAAACTTAGATATTCTACATATGATAAGAATTCTATGCGGTAGTACAAGCCCTTAAGTATTGGAGACATTACTTACTACCGCAGGAGTTTATCTTATTTCTGATCATGAGGCACTCCGATTTCTGAACTCCCAAAAGAAGCTAAATTCTAGGCATGACAAATGGGTTGAATACATTCAGGCATACACTTTTATCCTGAAACACCGTGCCGGTATAGAAAATAAGGTAGCAGACGCCCTAAGTCGTAAGTCTTTGTTGTTGAGTACTGTTAGCACCGAAGTTATAGGATTCGACCAGGATAAAAGATGAGTATAAGACCTGTCATGACTTGGTGAAATTTATAAGATCCTTCAGCTAGGGCCATCCAGTACCAGTGGAGATTATACCATCCAGGATGGTTACCTTTTTAGGGGCAATAGACTTTGTATCCCTAGGATGTCACTTAGAGAATTCCTAGTCTGGGAAACGTATGCTGGGGGATTAGCTGGTCATTTTGGAAGAGATAAGATTATTCTAGCAATAGAGGACCAATTTTACTAGCCATGATTAAAAAGGCTCGTTGCCCTGATAATAGCCCGATGTCGAACTTGTGCAGTTGCAGATCAGCAGAAGCAGAACACCGGTCTATATACTCCTTTGCCAGTGCCTGATCGTCCTTGGCAAGACCTCAGTATGGACTTCATTCTAGGATTACCTAAAACCCAGAAGAAGCACGACTCCATCTTTGCAGTGGTCGATAGGTTCTCTAAGATGGCTCATTTCATCCCTTGTTCGCAAACCTTTGATGCGTTTAGGGTAGCCCGACTTTTCTTAGACAGTGTGGTCAAGCTCCATGGCCTACCTAAGACCATTATTTCTGATAGGGATGTTAGGTTTACCAGCTACTTTTGAAAACGCTATGGCATCTGTTAGGGACCAAACTTAATTTTTTCATAGCCTTTCACCCCCAAACGGATGGGCAAACTGAAGTGGTGAACCGTAGTCTAGGAAAACCTTCTTAGGTGCCTTATAGGAGAACATCTAGGGACGTGGGATTTATTACTTCCTCGTGCAAAGTTCACCTACAATAGCTCAGTGAACAGGTCCACGGGCAAGAGTCCATTTGAGATAGTCCATGGGTACAAGCCTAATCGTTCACTTGATCTAATTTCTTTACCTCTCCACACACGAGTCTCAGAGTCCGCACAAGCATTTGAATAGCATATCAAAGACTTACATAAGAACATTAGCCAGAAAATAAATCTAAGTAATGAAACTTATAAAAGACTGGCTAACTCCCGAAGAAGAGCCAAAGAGTTCGGTGTAGGGGATTATGTCATGGTTAGGCTTAGACCTGAACGGTTCCCACCATGTACCGTTAAGAAACTTCACGTTCGCAGAGCTGGTTCCTTTAAAATAATAGAGAATGTAGGACCCAATGCCTATGTGCTAGATCTGCCCTCGGATTGGGGCATTAGTTCTACCTGCAATATTACAGACCTAGTAGAATATAGGGAACCGACAGCGATTCCTAGTGAGTACTTTGGACCTAACCCTCCTTTCATGAGCAAACCTACCCAAGAGTGTCCACCACCAATTTTACCTGAGCGAGGAGAGTGGATCGAGCATATCTAGACGATCAAGCCATTACGATCCGGAACCACGGTTATCAACGTTACCTGGTCTGATGGCAGGGTCTTCCCGAATCTGACGATTCATGGATTACTTGAAAGGACTTGCAACACCTCGATCCAGACCTACTAGAGAGATATCAGAGCCAGAATGATCCATACTCGATGGGGTCAAGTTCTTTCCATCCTGGGAGAATTGGTGCGGGCACCAGGATCAAGCAGATGATTCTTAACCCTCTGTGGATATCTGATTAGTTATGATTCAAGTCTTGAGTTGAAAAATAAATTTTGTTTATTTTGAGTCTCGTCCAGTTCATTTTATTCTAAATTGAGTCCTATCCAATTCAGTTTATTTTAATGTGAGTCCTGTAGTAAGTTCATCAGCTTACAAGAGGAGACATCAGTATTGGAGCAGAAGAACGCCAACACAGTCAGACAGAGCAGCTGCTAAATTCAAGTTGGTGCTACACCTACTTCAAGCAGCCCATATACCACCTAGCAGAGCAAGCAACCTTCCCGATCTGAATGATCATTTTCCTCATCTGGACGCCACAGATTTCATGCTGAATCCAGCTGCCGCTGATTGCATCTAGAAGATCACATTCCTTATCTGGACGCTGCAGATTTCATGCCAAATTAAGCTGCCACTGATTGCATCTCAATCATATCTAGAAGATCACCTGCCTCATCTGGACGCCACAGATTTCATGCCGAATCCAGCTACCATTGATTGCATCTAGAAGATCACCTTCCTCATCTGGACGCTGTAGATTTCATGCCAAATTTGATTAGGGGCCTTTTTTTTTTCTCTTTCCATATCTTTATTTTCTTGGGCCCCAAGTCTCTTGCTCTATAAAAGAGACCCTCTTGTATGAATGATGTATCTTTTATTATTAATCAATCAATCCAAGTTTTGAGTTATTGTGATTTTTGTTAATTAGTTCTCTGGTGCTCTTGTTTCCCTCCTCCTGTGCGTGCCAACATCCCATGTCTCCAAGAGAAGCCCTGGCCGCCACCTTTGTCTTCCAATAGTGGATGCCCAAGAGCCCTTGGCCGGCCTTCCCTTTTCTCTACTCCTTTCTTGTCTCTTTGCCTTTATTCTAAATTTTCTCTATTATTCTTTAACCCTTATATGGTGATCTTGCAGATCCCTCAGTAGCCACGAATCCAGGATTCAAGGTGATTGTCATTCAGGCTAGCGGATACTTGGCCGCAGATCCATGGGCTCAAGGCTTGGTCATCTAGGGCGCATCCGCCAGGCAGAGCAACCCCTTCAATACTTTGATCTTTTCCCTCTTTTCAGGTACACCCCTTTAATCTACTAGTAACTTTATTGTAGGAGAGCAAGCCCTATCGGGGCTTTTTAGCCTCGGCGGTCCTTCTTTCTTATTTTTTAGGAACTGTTTCGCGTGCGGATTTACTGTGAATTTTCCTGAATCCCTCTTAGGCTATTACTTTAGAAGAATAATCAACTGCAATTATTAATCATTAAAAGAAAAAATTTTACTTGCATGCGAATCGGTCCTGCATCATAGGTTTTCACCAAACGTTGCGTCTCTTTGGTTTTCACCAAACGACAGAATTCTAAGTGTTAGAATTCAATGAGCTAAAGGCTAAATTGAGCCTATAAATTAGAGGACATTCTTCACTAGATTACAACAACGATATGTTATGGAATAAAATTCTAAAGAGTTAGAACAGAAAATCCTAGTGTGATTCTGGTGTTAACAAAAGTTTGATGGATCTTGGAGGAAGATTCAAGTGGAAGGATTCAAGATCAGCAAAGTTGTTTTTCCATGAGCTAGCACTCTTGGGAATCCGATCATTTGGGAACTTTGTGTGGACGATACTAGAGGCCGGACGATTGAACGGCTGCAGAGCACAAAGAATTTACCTACTGTTCTTAAGATAAGTGATTTGATCCCTAAATCTTAAGGCAGACTTCGAGACAAGTAGTATGACTTCTTATCTTGAAGATCAAGATATGATCTTGATGATTTTATTTATAATTTTGAATCAAATGATCCTATAGTATAAGGCAAAGATATGATCTTGATGCATGTTAGATAGATTAATATTTAATCTTTAAGCTTCCGCATTGATAATTGTTATCAAAATTATTAAAATATGCATGCCTTGGAGGTTGTTTCTCCTTACATGAAGGCCTTTACATTCTTAATACACAAGTACCAAAGTCTATTGCTTGTTCTAAATTTGTAACCCCTTTTATAGCACATTATCGGTTAGGTCATCCTTCATTGCCTATATTAAAAAAACTTTATCCTCTATTTTTTAGCCTATCTTTATTAAATTATGAGTCTTGTCAATTTGCCAAACATCATCGTTAGAGTTCTAGTTCTAGAGTCAATAAAATAGCTAGTGCTCCTTTTGAGTTAGTTCACTTCAATGTTTGGGGTCCTTATCCTGTTGAGTCTAAAAACTTGGTTTAAATATTTTGTTACCTTTGTTGATGATTATTCTCGAATGATATGGTTATTTTTAATAAAAAAATGTTTAGAATTATTTTCTTATTTTACTATTTTTGTGCTAAAATTAAAACTTAATTTAATATGCCTTTATAAATTTTGAGAAGTGATAATGCTAAGAAATATTTATCAAAATACTTTCAAAATTATAAGGTTTAATATGACATTATTCATCAAACTTCTTGTGTAGATACACCATCTTAGAGTGGAGCTACTGAACAAAAAAATTGACATCTTCTTGAAATTGCCAGAGCTTTGTTATTTCAAATGCAAGTTTCTAAATAATTTTGGGCTGATGCAGTTTCTATAGCATGTTTTCTGATTAATCGTATGCCTTCCTCTATTTTTTTCTAGCGAGACTTTCTTTCATGTCTTCTTTCCTAATAAGTCATTATTTTTTATTAAACTTAGGATATTCGATTGTACTTGTTTTGTTCGAGATGTTGATCTCAGGTTATGAAACTTGATCCTAAATCTCTAAAGTGTATCTTTCTTAGATATTCTTGTATACAGAAAGAATATAGATGTTATTGTCCCAATCTTAACAGATACCTTGTGTTAGCTGATGTTATCTTTCTTGAATAAACACCATTTGCTTCATCTTTAGGTTCTATCAGTCAGGGGAAGGAAGATGATTTACTAATCTATACTATTACATCACCTAGTTCTGATCTTCTTTCCTCTAAACCTTCTATTCCTGATCTGATTCTTATTCCTATGCCTTTTGCACCATATCCTATACTAGTTTCTTCATCATCGAATCTAGTTTTTAATTCTAGTGATGATCTTCCTATTGCCCTTCGCAAAGGTAAATGTTAATGTATTTATCCAGTATCTTCTTTTATGTCATATAACCATTTGTCACCATTCTCTTGTTCTTTTATTGCATCTATTGATTCTATCACTATTCCTAAGACTATTCATGAAGCTCTATCTATCCCGTAATGCTATGATTGAGAAGATAAATGCTTTAGATGATAACGGTACTTAGACCCTGGTACAGTTACCTATAGATAAAAAGGCTATTGGATGTAAATGGGTATTTGCAGTTAAAATCAATCCGGATGGGACTATTGCTAGATTAAAAGCTCGATTGATTGCTAAGGGATATGCTCAAATGTATAGAGTTGATTATTCTAACACCTTTTCTCTTGTTGCTAAACTTACTTTTGTCCGATTATTTATTTCTATGGTAGCCACATATAATTGGCCTCTACATCAGTTAGACATTAAGAATGAATTTCTTCATGATGATCTTTAGAAGAAATTTTATATGGAGTAGTCACCTAATTTTGTTGCTCAAGGGGAGTATGGGAAAGTGTGTCATATTCGCAAATCCTTATATGGCTTGAAACAAAGTCCTCAGATCTGATTTGAAAAGTTTAGTCAGGCTATTGAAAAGTTTGGCATAAAGAAGAGTAAATCCGATCATTTTATTTTCTACAAGCAGTCTGCAGCTGGTATCATCCTATTAGTTGCCTATATTGATGATATTATTATTACCAAGAGTGATACTGATGGTATCTCATCTCTCAATTTTTTCTTCACAGTAGTTTCATACAAAGGATTTAGGAACACTAAAGTATTTTTTGGATGTTAAGGTGACAAAAGTAAGAAAAAGATATTCTTATCTCAAAGAAAATATATGCCTGACTTATTGTCTAAAATAAAAAAATTGGGGGCTAAACTATGCAGCACTCCAATGGTTCCTAATTTGCAGCTTACAAAAGATGGTGAGTTGTTTGAACATTATGCGAGATACAAAAGATTGATTGAGAAGTTGAACTATCTTACTGTAACTCATCCAGATATTGCCTATTCAGTTAGTGTGGTAAGTCAATATATGTCTTCCCCAACTGCCAATCATTGGAGAGTTGTAGAACAAGTTTTATGCTACTTAAAAGGAGCTCATGGAAGAGAAATTCTGTATGGCAATCATGATCATACTAGGATGAATGTTTTTTAGATGCTGACTGGGAAGGATCCAAAGAAGATCAAAGATCTACTTTAGGCTATTGTGTATTTGTTGGAGAAAATTTGATTTTATAAAAAGCAAGAAGCAGAATGTGGTTTCACGTTCAAGTGTGAAATCATAATATAAGGCTATGGCTAAGTCTGTGTGTGAAATAATATGGATATATCAGCTCCTCACTAAAGTGGGCCTCAAGATTTTAATACAAGCTAAGTAATTGTGTGACAACCAAGCTGCACTTCATATTGCATCTAATCTAATCTTTCATGAATAAACTAAGCATATTGAGATTGATTGCCATTTTTTCATGAGAAGATTCAGCAAGATTTGATTTCTACATGATATGTGAAAATAGAAGATCAATTGGAAGATATCTTCACAAAGGCTCTAAATGGAGTTTGGATTGATTATCTTTGTAATAAGCTGGGCATGATAAACATTTATGCTCCAGTTTGAGGAAGAGTGTTACAGATTATATTTCTAGAATATGAAATAAATATATTTGATTCCGATTCATAGGGATTGCTACATATTGCATTTTTAGAATAGAAAGTAGACTGCATTTCTATAATAAAAAGTAAATATATTTGATTCTGATTTATAGAGATTTAATGTAATTAGTTTTCATTCCTAACATAGGATTTATAGCTTATATATACCTAAGAGATTGATAAATAAAAATACACAGAGATTACTTTCTTCTTTCTTTTTTTAGAGTTTTAGTTGTGTTTCAATTCAGAACCATCAGTGCTTAATAAAAGAAGTTGAGAAGGATTAGCATCAGATTAGAGACTTAAAAACTACCTTACAACCAATGTCATCACTATTATTCATGATGGGCCTATTGCTAGTGGAGAAAGTTCATCTACTCGAAAGGCTTATGCATGATCGGAGGAGGGTTTTTCCAGCTAGAGGATGGAGAGGGCAAAGTTGACGAAGGGTGCAACGAGGTGAGCATGGCTGGGGAGTGAGGGAGAGGGGGTGTAGAGCGAGGGTTTTAGAAAATGAGCAATCATGTGCATTGCATGTTGATGAATGTAGTAAATTTATTTGTAGGGAAACTCAACTCAACTCATCTAAGCCTTTTTCCCAACTACATAGTCAGCTACATAAATCCGCTTCCTTCACTCTTCTCTATTTAGGATCAAATCAATATTTAAATTATAAATAATTATTTTTATTCATGTTAGTTTAGGTCTATCTTTACCTTTATCTTTACCATGAATCGTTAAAAGATCACTCTTTCTAACATAAAAATTTTATTTGTAGGGAGTTATATGTAAATATATGGTGCAAGTATTCTAGGTAAACGGCTATGAACAGATTCACATATATACTTGTTGCATGCAAAAATATAAAAAATCAATCTTATGAATTTACCTCAAACCCAAATTTTTTATTCCAATATGCTTTTTCACTTTATAAAAAAATTAAATATATGAAGAATTGAACATGAACAAAATTTTTATTGGTCCTTAACTTGTGTTTGAGGTTTTATATTTCTTTTTTAAGTTATATAGGAACATTAGACTTCAATTACCTCTATAAAATAGCATGTAATGAATAGGTAAAAGATAAAGGTTAATAAATAAAAAATTAACGATATCCTCATACTATTTGGCTAACCTAAGTATTGAAAGATTCTGCTAAAGAAAATATTTAAACTTCTTTCATTTTTTTCCTCTTGTAAGAGTTTACTCCTATGCTGGTTGGTAGTGCTTTACCATGCAAATTATCGTCTTCACATTAATGGGCTTCCGAAAGCCAATTTTGAGCATCAACAAATTGGCATCGTTTGTGAGAACTAAGCAAAGCACTAAGTCTTTCTATATAAAAAAAGAAATTAAGAAGTATGAAACACCTAAGCAAGTACTAACTAAGCAAAGCACTAAGTATTTCTATATAAAAAAAGAAATCAAGAAGTATGAAACACCTAAGCAAGTACTAGTAATCCTTAAGTTGACTCTCAAAACTTTGCAGGAGATCGGACCAATATAAATCCTCCACTTGTGATGACATTGGCTACTCGAGACAAATTCAATGCTTTTCTGCAGCATGCAAGGTATTAACTAACTTAGCCTAAAAAAAAAAGTTGATCCCATAGGAGTCTAATTCAAGAGGCCAACAAAGAGAACACTTGAGACCCCTTGACACTAGGATGGCCAACCCATGGAAGAACCACAAGATCAGCTAATCGCAATTGAACAAGAATTCAAGGACTCTTACAGCCAGATGACCTATATATCAAATAGATCATTAGATGAAAGAAATAAACAAAAGAATCTGAGTAGTTATGGAGCATGTTCAATGTAGGGACAAATCTGATAAATGAACTTGAGCCATTTACTAAGGAGGTTATGGCTGAGTTGTTGCCCCAAAATTCTAGATGCCCTAATTAGAGCCATACAATGGGATCTCTAATCTTGTCCACTACTTAGAAAGCATTAAAGCTTTGATGTTGTTTCATAATGTTCTAGATGTCATAATATGTAGAATTTTTTTGGCAACTCTGAAAAAGTTATAGTTCCTTTTTGGTATTCAAGCTTTCAAACTACCTTAATCAAATCTTTCAAACAACTGAGAAAATAATTTATTGACTACTTCATTAGCGATTAAAAGCATGAGAAGACCTTTGCAAGCTTGATGTCAGTTAAATAGAGGAAAGATAAGCTACTGATGGATTACATTAAGAGGTTCAACTCTAAAGCCTCAAAAGTTTAAGAATTCGACTCCTTGGTAGCCATCATAATTTTTATGAATGGCTTGAAAAATTTTAGGCCCATCTAAAGATCTCATCAAGCTATTAGTCTAAACCAATAAGTACATCAATAAAGAAAAAGGTTCTTGCAACTCAAAAAGAAGATAAAGGACATATGAGGAAGAGGAATTATGACAAGGAATCAGGATGATTAACAAGCCATGGGTACTCAGAAATGGTCTCAAGGAGTGTAAGAAGCTCCATGCTAATTTAAGACTTCTCTACAATGCTCAAAAGGTATGCTACTCTTAACACCATAGGGAGTCGAATTTTGATGCAGATTAGCAATGAAGATTGCATTTGTTGGCCAACAAAATTGAAGTCTAACAAATTTGATGTTTTAACCTTAAAAGGAGAGATTGGTGCAAATATTGTCAATTCTATAAAGATCACGAGCATAACACAAAGAAGTTCTAGCACTTGAAGAGTGAAATTAAGGATCTCATACGAAGAGGATATCTTGACAATTAATTCATATTATAGATTATATTTTTAGAATAGGAAGTAAATATATTTGATTCTAATTTATAGGGATTGTTATAGATTGCATTTCTAGAATAGGAAGTAGACTGTATTTCTATAATAGAAAGGAAATATATTTGATTCTGATTTATATGAATTTAATGTAATTAGTTTTTCTTTCTAACATAGGATTTATAGCTTGTATATATACCTAAGAGATTGATGAATAAAAATACACAGAGATTACTTTCTTCTTTATTTTTTTAGAGTTCTAGTTGTGTTTCATGATATCAGAGCTTTCGAGCTTATAACCCTGAAATATATAAATAGTGGGTTTTATGATTTTCTTGGGTTTCTATTTTTAATAATTTTTTGTTCTCATCGCCTACACCTAGGAAAGCACCACTCATCGATCAGCCTTCTTTTGAAGTTTTAATACCAAAATCTAATCTTTTTCATTCGTTTTGCTCACCTCAACTTTCATAACAAGTTTATTACCTGTTTGAGTCAGCATCTTTTTGGTGTGAGATCTACTTTGGGATAGGTTTAGATTCTTTAAGTATTTTTAACTTTGTTATGGTTTTGGCTCTATTATTTGGCTAATATTTGATAATATAAAGGAAAAGAAGTTTGTTGTTGTGTCTGATGTGGTTCCTGTAATGTCAAAAAATTATAAAACATAAACTTAATAGACTAATTATTTAAATTGGAGTAAAATTGTTAGACTTTATTTGCGGAGTATTACTATGGATAATCATTTAACTAATGATCCACCTAAAGATGACTCAAAAACCTCATGGCTAAGAGAGGATGCCCGTCTATTTTTGTAAATACATAATTTTATTGATGGAGAGGTGTTAGTTTGATAAACATTATGAATTTATGAAAGAATTGATGAATTATTTAGAGTTTGTGTATCCTGGCAAGAAAAATATCAAACGCACTTATAAGGTATGCCAAGCATTTTATCATGCAGAAAAAGGTGACAGATCGCTCACTGGATACTTTATGAATTTTAAGAAGACTAATGAAGAACTTAATATGCTACTTTCATTTAGTACTGATGTGAAAGTTCAACAAGCTCATAAAGAAAAGATGGTGGTTATGAGCTTCTTGGTTGGTCTTTCTTCTGAATTTAAGGCTACTAAATCTTAAATTCTTTCTAGCCTTGAGATATCCTCTTTGAAAGAAGCTTTTAGTAGGGTACTCCACACAAAAAATTAGCTCCTGCTCAGCCTAATAGTGCTCTTGTCAGCCGCACTTTTGAATCTGAAAAACAACCATATAGACATGGCAATAGAGGGGAGACTCAAGTAGTTATGATCAAAATCTTGGTACTCGAGGATAGGATATGAAAGGTGTTATATGTTACTATTGCCATAGGTTAGGACATGTGAAAAAAGATTGTAGAAAGTTATAGTGCAAGAATCAATCAATCCAGTCAGTCCATGTTGCCTCTACAAATGATGCTTCTGAATTTATTTTAATATCTGCAGATATGCTAAATTCTCACAGTATCAAAAATCTCTAAAGTCTTCATCTACTTCTATTATTGTTATCATTGATTCACGTAAAATGAATACATGTCTAGTTTTTTCATCTTTCAAATGGATCATTGATTCTGGTGCCACATATCATATGACAAGTAATTCTAGTATATTTTCTTCTTTTAAATCATATGCTTCTAGTTTTATAGTTACTTTAGCAGATGGGTCTACATCTTGTATTTTAGGGTTCGATATAATTATTTTAACGCTCTCAATTCTTTTGAAATATATTTTAAGTTTACCTAACTTGTCTTTTAATTTAGTTTATGTTAGTAAACTTACTCGTTATCTTAATTATTATATCATATTCTATCCTGATTTTTGTCTATTTCAAGATCTTATGACGAAGAGGGTTATTGGTAAAGCATATGAGTTTGGAGGCCTCTACATTCTTAATACACAAGTACCAAAGTCTATTGCTTATTCTAAAGTTGTGACCCCTTTTATAGCACATTGTCGGTTAGATCATCCTTTATTGCCTATGTTAAAGAAACTTTATCCTCAATTTTTTAGCCTATCTTTATTAAATTGTAAGTCTTGTCAATTTGCTAAACATCATCATTTGAGTTCTAGTCCTAGAGTCAATAAAAGAGCTAGTGCTCCTTTTGAGTTAGTTCACTCTGATAATTGGGGTTCTTATTCTGTTGAGTCCAAAACTGGGTTTAAATATTTTGTTACCTTTGTTGATGATTATTCTCGAATGACATGATTATTTTTAACAAAAATCTGTTCAGAATTATTTGCTTATTTTACTACTTTTTGTGCTAAAATTAAAACTCAATTTAATGTGCCTCTACAAATTTTAAGAAGTGATAATGCTAAGAAATATTTATCAAAATACTTTCAAAATTATATGGTTCAACATGGCATTATTTATCAAACTTCTTATGCAGATCACCATCTCAGAGTAGAGTTGCTGAACAAAAAAATAGACATCTTCTTAAAATTGCTAGAGCTTTATTATTTCAAATGCAAGTCCCTAAATAATTTTGGGCTGATGCAGTTTCTATAACCTTTTTCTAATTAATCGTATGCCTTTTTTTGTTCTTTCTGGTGAGACTTTCTTTCATATCCTCTTTCCTAATAAGTCATTATTTTTATTAAACCTAGGATTTTGGTTGTACTTATTTTATTCAGGATGTTCAACCTTAAGTTACGAAACTTGATCCTAAATCTTTAAAGTGTATCTTTCTTGGATATTCTCGTATGCAGCAAGGATATATATTATTGTCCTAGTCTTAATAGATACGTTGTGTCAGCTGATGTTACCTTTCTTGAACAAATACTATTTGCTTTATCTTCAGGTTCTATCAGTCAGGGAAAGGAAAATGATTTACTAATCTATACTTTTACATCACCTAGTTCTGATCTTCTTTCCTCTAAACCTTCTATTCCTAATATGATTTTTATTCCTACGCCTCCTGCTCCATGTCTTGCGCTAGTTTCTTTATCATCAAATCTAGTTTCTAGTTCTAATGATAATCTTCCTATTGCCCTTTGCAAAGGTAAATGTTAATGTATTTATCCAGTATCTTCTTTTGTGTCATATAACCATTTGCCACCATCCTCTTATTATTTTATTACATCTATTGATTCTATCACTATTCCTAAGACTATTCATGAAGCTCTATCTCATCGTGGATGGCATAATGCTATGATTGAGAAGATGAATGTTTTAGATGATAATGGTACATAGACCTTGGTACAATTATCTATAGATAAAAAGGCTATTGAATGTAAATGGTTATTTGCAGTTAAAGTCAATCCTGATGGCGTTGTTGCTAGATTAAAAACTCGACTGGTTGCTAAAGGATATGCAACCACGTATATAGTTGATTATTCTAACACCTTTTCTCTTGTTGCTAAACTTACTTCTGTCCGATTATTTTTTTCTATGACAGCATATATATTCTCTCCATCAATTAGACATTAAGAATGCATTTCTTCATGGTGATCTTTAAGAGGAAGTTTATATGGAGAAGTCACCTAATTTTGTTGCTCAAGAGAAGTATGGGAAAGTGTGTCATCTTCACAAATCCTTGTATGGCTTGAAACAAAGTCCTCGGATCTGGTTTGAAAAGTTTAGTCAAGCTATTGAAAAGTTTGGCATGAAGAAGAGTAAATCCGATCATTCTATTTTCTACAAGTAGTCTGCAGTTGGTATCATCCTATTAGTTGCCTATATTGATGATATTATTATTACTGGGAGTGATACTGATGGTATCTCATTTCTTAAATATTTTCTTCACAGTAGTTTCATACAAAGGATTTAGGAACACTAAAGTATTTCTTGGGTGTTGAGATGACAAAAAGTAAGAAAGGGATCTTCTTATCTCAAAAAAAATATGTGATTGACTTATTGTCTAAAACAAAAAAAAATTGGGGGCTAAACTATGCAGCACTCCAATGGTTCTAATTTATAGCTTACAAAAGGTTGTGAGTTGTTTGAAGATTCTGCGAGATACAAAAGATTGGTTGAAAAGTTGAACTATCTTACTGTGACTAATCCAGATATTACCTATTCAGTTAGTGTTGTAAGTCAATATATGTTTTCTCCAACTGTCGATCATTGGAGAGCTGTAAAATAAGTTTTATGCTACTTAAAAGGAGCTCATGGGAGAGAAATCTTGTATGGCAATCATGGTCATACTAGGATTGAATATTTTTCAGATGCTGACTGGAAAGGATCCAAAGAAGATCGAAGATCTACTTTAGGCTATTGTGTATTTATTGAAGAAATTTGATTTCATGAAAAAGCAAGAAGCAGAATGTGGTTTCACATTCAAATGCGAAATTAGAATATAGAGCTATGGCTAAGTCTGAAGTGGGCCTCAAGATTTTAATACAAGCTAAGTTATGGTGTGACAACCAAGCTGCACTTCATATTGCATCTAATCCAATCTTTCATGAATGAACTAAGCATATTGAGATTGATTGTCATTTTGTTCATAAAAGATTCAGCAAGATTTGATTTCTACAGGATATATGAAAATGGAAGATCAATTGGGAGATATCTTCACAAAGGCTCTAAATGGAGTTTGGATTGATTATCTTTGTAACAAGCTAGGCATGATAAACAGTTATGCTCTAGCTTGAGGGGGAGTGTTACAGATTATATTTCTAGAATAGGAAGCAAATATATTTGATTCTGATTTATAGGGATTGCTACAATTGCATTTCTAGAATAGAAAGTAGACTACATATCTATAATAGGAAGTAATTATATTTGATTCTAATTTATAGAGATTTAATGTAATTAGTTTTCATTCCTAACATAGGATTTGTAGCTTGTATATATACCTAAGAGATTGATGAATAAAAATACACAAAGATTACTTTCTTCTTTCTTTTTTTCAAAGTTTTAGTTGTGTTTCAATTCAGAACCATCAGTGCTTAATAAAAGAAGTTGAGAAGGATTAGCATCAGATTAGAGACTTAAAAACTACCTTACAACCAATGTCATCACTATTATTCATGATGGACCTATTGCTAGTAGAGAAAGTTCATCTACTCGAAAGGCTTATGCATGATAAGTACAAGCTTAGGAACACTCCAAAAAAAGAAAAAAAGGTGAAGACCAACTAGAGCATCTCTTTCTCTAGCAAAGATTTGAAAAAGGTATGAACCCAACATGATGATGCTTTGGACATGTTAGTGATGATTTATAACTACTAGGTTAAGAGAATATTAGTAGATAATAGTAGCTCAATAAACATCCTCTCCTTTCAAAGGACAAGCAATGGTGCTAACTAGCTAAAGCCAACAAAAGCTCCACTGGTTGGTTTCACAGGAGAGTCCACTTGAATTGAAGAAATAACATTATTGATGATCGTAGAAGAGCCCTACAATAGAATTATTATAGTAAACTTGGGCATCAAGATGCCCTTTAATTATAATATGATTTTAGGTCAGTCAAGCTTAAATGCCTTAGAGGCTATTGTATTGACCTATCATGTCTTGATGAAGTTTCTCACTGATCACTGTTTAGGAGAGCTTAGGAGAGATCAAGCAATAGCCCGGTAGTGTTATATGACAATTATAAAAAAAACATCAAGTGTGCTAAAATATTGCTGAAAGAAAGCCTAAACCACTGAGACGAGCTCAAAGAACAATAAATGGAGCTTGTGAAGACTTGACCGTGGTCCCATTACGAGACTGTCACTATAAAATTGTTTAGGTCAGCTCCCTCCTATCAAAAGAGATTTAAGATATAATTATAAATTTCTTATAGAAGAACAATATTTGCTTGCTTAATAATAGATATGCTAAGCATTAAGCATTAGTCTTGATGTCATTGTCCATTAGTTTAATATGGACTTAGATCATAAACTTATTCAACAAAAAGAGAAACTTCATCATTGATTAATAGCTAGCTGCGAATAAAGAAGTAGATAAGTTGTTGGAAGTTAAGTTCATCCAAAAAGCTCATCACTAGTAGTAATGATGAAGAAAGCCAATGAAAAGTAATAAATGTATATTGACTTTACTAATATTAAAAGCCTATCCTAAAGAAGCTTTTTATTACCTAAGATAGATCAGCTTTTAACACAACTACTAGGTATAAGTTGCTTAATTTTAGGGATTTTTCTATGTCTATAACCAAATAAGAATGCAACCACTAGAAAACAAGAAGATTGCATTCATCATAGAGAGAGGATTCTACCATTATAAGGTCATGCCCTTTGGGTTGAAAAATGTTAAAACGGCCTATCAAAGGTTTGTCAATCAAAATTTTAAGGATCTAATCGGTTAGAATGTGGAGGGCTCTAGCCAAAAGCCAACTAGCATGTAGCTGGCCACTAAAAAAAAAGTCATTTAGTGATAGTTAAAATCGATCAGTAAAACTCAAAAAAATGTTAATATAGATTCTTTCAGATTATACTAATAGTCAAAAAATCTATCGAAATAGGAGACGTCGATATAGGTTTTACTGATAGATTTTTCTTTCGTTGGTATAGCCTTAATAGACTATACTGACAGTTCTAGTTTCCATCAATATAAGTTACTAACAGTTTTATTCGTTAGTATAGGTCATGATCTTAATTTTTTGCTTACACTTTTAGTAATAGTCAAAACTATTAGTATAACGTTATATTTATTCTAATGAATTGGTATAGTTTTTTTTATAAATAACTGTTGACCCTACATTGATTTTGATGTTTACAAAACAATTAAGCAATGATTAATTCTATTTATTAAGCTTGTTGCAGGAAAGTTCAGATGCTCTACAAGTAAGTATCTTTATGCAAAATTTTATGTGAATATATATTCATTTTATTTTGCCACCAGATTGATATAAAATGAACATCCTTTAGCCCTGGCCGTTCTTTTTTGCTTGGGAGTTAGCTATTTAGCTAGCATGGTCTTTCTTTTAGCTAGCTGGCATAACATTTAGCTAACTACCAAACTTTGTCTGTGGCTTGGCCGAACGTTTCTTTTTCTGAGTTAGCTGGTTAGCTAGCTTGTTGCTTCGTTAGCTAGCTGGAGTTCCATTTTAGCTGAGGTGTCTGTTACAGTTGCTAGCCAAGCTATTTCATTTTTGAGCTAGCTGGCTAGCTTGCTTGCTTCTTCTTTGGCTAGCTAGAGTTCCTTGTTAGCTAGCTTGGCCTCTTTGTGAGTTAGCTGGATTTCATTTTAGTTAACTATGGATTTGAACGCCTCTGTGCCAGCCGTTTGCTTTGAGTATCAGTTAGTTAATTAGCTAACTTGACCTCTCTGTTAGCTAGTTGGCTTGTTCTTTAGTTAACTATCATTCCCTGTTACATGTATTGGCCGAACGTCCCTTCTTGTTAGTTGACTGGTGAGCTAGCTGATGGTTATCTTAGCTAGCTAGCATATCTTGTTAGCTAACTGCTTTGCTTTGGAGCTAACTGCTTTCCTTCTTAGCTAACTAATTTTCACAGGTTCCTCCAAGCCGTGAGCATGAAAATTTTAGTTAGCTGGAGAGCCAACTTCCACTCCTCCAAGCCATTTGAATTCATTTCTAAGTTAGCTGGAGAGTTAGCTAACTTTTGGTTCAGTTAACTGGGAAGCTGGCTTCTGTCTCCTGGGTAGTTACTTTATTGACTTTTGAGCTTAGTTAGCTGGGAAGCTAACTACCTGCTGCTCAGTTAGCTGAATAGCTAACTCCTCATTCTCTGATAGCTCTGTTTCTCCCGCAGATCATGAGCCATTTGTTTTTAGTCAACTAGGGAGCTAGCTACCATTTCATGGCTACTTCTCCCTACCGCATGGATTGCCTGCTCAATTAGCTAAATAGCTAACTATCTTTTGGCTTGGTTAGCTAATGAGCTAACTATTGGTTCGTGATTTCTTCTCCTGGCCGCATGCTTTGCTTGTGAGTTAGCTGGGAAGCTAACTACCAAATGGTTTAGTTGCCTAAGGAGTTACCTGCCATCTCCTGGATATTTATTTATGCTGTGGGATTTCAAAAGAGCTAGCTGATTAGCTAGCTGGGGCTCTTGCTCTCTTCTGGCCGATCATCTTCAAGGATCTTCAGCTATCTGGAATTAATTCCAGACAGCTACCACTCAAGTGTTTGGGTGTGCTATCTCTCTCTCTCTCTTCTTTATTACATTGCTATTTTCAGCTACATTAACCTTTTGATTTCTTGGATTATGACAGAATTCTTCCTTCCTCAAATGGATCAAGTGCATTCAATGCTTAAGGGAAATAATCTCAACGGTTATCTTTTCTTTCTGTTTTACTTTCATTTATTTTCAATGTATCTAACGGATATTTTTATTGTTGGATACTTATAAATAGTTATGATTAGAAGAACAACATGACGAATTTTGAAATAGAAAATCAAGAGAAGGAAATCCAAGAAAAAGAGCCTTTATTGCATATTCTTCCAAGTGGTGAAAGGCAAGATCGTGTACATTGAAGTTGTCAAATCTCAAGATCATTCATTGCTCAAGTCGTCCAGATCAGTTAAATCTCTCAAGAAATCAAAGCTTCAGATCCCTTGAAGTTCTTCATTTATTGCTGAGGAGTTGCTTTAAATTTGTAGAGTATATCTTGAATATTTTCTCATTGTAGGAGCTACTTGATCTCATTTATTCTAAACACTTGTAAAGGGTTAGGGTTAACCCTTGTTTTGTGTTGGCCTCCTTGTACCATTAAACAAGAGGACTAGCCTGGTAAGGCTAGGGGCTTGGCTGCCTTGTGCCGTATAAACAATAGGGCTAGCCGAGGAAGGCTAGAGGTTGTAATCGTTGTGATACGATTAGTGGAATTCCCAAAGGTTTTGGGGAGTGAACGTAGGTGCTGGGTTTAGCACCGAACCACTATAAACTCTCCTGTGTTTATGGTTGCTTGTTTTTTCTGTGTTATTATCATTCTGTGCACTTCACTACACCGCTGCCAAGTAATTTCGAAATTAGGGTTAAAGCATATATCTGCGATAGTAATTAATTTTTAATAACCCAAATTCACCCCCCTCTTGGGTTGCTACATCTGGGCAACAAGTGGTATCAGAGCAGAGTGCTCTTGATTACTAGCTTTAATTAGCTTGAGCCAAAGATCTGTAGTAATCCAAATGGGATCTATGTTTGTCAACTAATAGACCACCTTTATTCAGTGGAACAAATTACACTTATTGAAAAGCACGAATGAAAATCTTCATTCAAGCACTAGATTATGATTTATGGGAAATCATAATTAATGGACCACACACACCCACTATTAAGATTGACAATCTTGATATTGCAAAACCTAAATCTGAATGGGATGAGCAAGATAAGAAACTAGCTCAATTAAATGCAAAAGCTATGAATGTTCTTTATTGTTCTCTTGATGCAAATAAATTTAATCACATATCTACTTGCATATCTACTAAAGAAATCTTGGATAGACATGAAGTTACCCATGAGGGTACAAATCAAGTCAAGGAATCCAAAATAAATATGCTTGTTCATACATATGAATTATTTAAGATGGATTCTGCTGAGAATATCACTGATATGTTTACAAGATTTACTGATATTATTAATGGCCTTAAAAGTCTTGGAAAGTCTTATGCTAACAGTGATCTTGTTAGAAAAATCTTAAGATCTTTACTTAGGATATGGGAAGCAAAGGTCACTGCTATACAAGAAGCTAAAGATCTCAATACTTTATCTCTTGAAGAGTTGGTCGGTTCTTTGATGACACATGAGCTTCAATAATGACAACACATTGATGAAGATGAATCAAAGAAGAAAAGAACTATGGCATTGAAGAGTGGAATTCAGAATGATGAAAGTGAGGAAACCGCTAGTGACAGTGAGAAAGATGATGAAATGACACTTATCTCAAGAAAATTTAAAAAGTTCATGAAAAGAAAGAAGTTTGGAAAAAGAAAACATTTTGCAAAAGGAGATCATAGCAAAGAAAAAGAAAAGAGTGAACCTCCTACTTGCTATGAGTGCAAAAAGCCTGGACATATCAGACCAGAATGTCCACTATTAAAGAAAGGATCCAAAAGAGTAAAGAAGAAAGCAATGATGACTATATGGAGCAACAACGAGGCTACAAGTTCAGAAGATGAAGAGAAAACTGAAGTGGCTAATGTATGTTTCATGGCTGATAATGATGAGTAAATCCTAGCTTTCTAGATGACTTTACTTTTGATGAATTACATGGTGCATTCTATGAACTTGTTGATGACTTTGCAAATTTAAGTTCAAAGAACAAGGATTTGAAAAATGAAATCAAAAATCTTACTCTTGAAAAAGAAAGAATTTCAAAAGACAATGAAACATTATTAAAGGAAAATCAAGATTTAAAAAATAAAGTAAATAAATTAAAATCAATTGTTGACAGATTTACTTTGAGCTCGAAAAATTAGAAATAATTTTAAATAGTCAAAGAGTAGTTTACAATAGAGCTGGTCTTGGATATAATCCCTTTGAAAGCCAAAAGTTTTTGAAAAATATTTATGTACACGGAAATGACTCCACCAAAATTACTTGTTTTAAATGTGGTAAATTAGGACTAAAGCTTATACTTGTCACATATATAATGTAAGAAAAATATGGGTTCCAAAAGAAACTATTTTAACTAACCCTAAAGGACCCAAGAAGGCTTGAGTACCTAAGAGCAAAACTTGAAATTGTGTATGCATGCGTGTCTTATGACCCGAGCAACTAAAAGACAATGGTACTTAGATAGTGGGTGCTCGAGACAAATGATAGGTGATGAATCATAATTTATCACTTTGGAGGCAAAAAATGGAGGTGTTGTTACTTTTGATGATAATGGCCAAGGAAAAATCATTGGCATTGGAAAATAAGGTATCACACCTCATGCTTTTATTGATAATGTCTTACTTGTGAAAGGAATGAAATATAATTTACTTAGTATTAGTCAATTATGTGACAAAGGATTTAATGTTACATTTGAATCATCTTTATGCATTGTTAAAAATCTTGCTAATGAAAATATGAATTTATTGGTCAAAGACATGATAATGTATACATTGTTAATCTAAATGATTTGCATGATAAAAATATTGATTGCCTAGTGCTACAAATAATAAAACTGATTGTAGTTGGTTATGGTATCGTAGGCTAGCTCATGCAAGCATGGATTTATTATCTAAATTAATTAAGAAAGATTTAGTGCATGGTTTACTGAAACTAGTTTTTGAAAAAGACAAGATTTGCAATGCTTGTCAGTTTGGAAAATAAACCCGAGTATCTTTTAAATCAAAGAATTTGGTTTCAACCACTAGACCCTTGGAACTCTTGCATATGAATTTATTTGGTCCTACAAGAACAACTAGTTTAGAAGGAAAAAGATATGGTTTTGTTGTTATTGATGATTTCTCTCGTTTTACATGGATTTTAATTTTAACTAGTAAAGACGAAGCATTTCCTTCATTTCAAAAATTATTTAAAAGAATTACAAATGAAAAGAATTCTTCTATTTTATCAATTCGAAGTGATCATGAAAAAGAATTTGAAAATAAATCTTTTGAAGACTTTTGTAATGAAAATGGAATTGAACATAAATTTTTTGTACCAAGAACACCTCAACAAAATGGAGCAGTTGAAATAAAGAATAGAACATTAGAAGAAATGACCCATACCATGTTGTGTGAGAGCAATCTCCCAAAGTATTTTTGGGCTGAAGCTATCAACACTGCATGTTATGTTTTAAATCGTGCATTGATTAGACCTGTTTTGAAAAAGACTCCTTATGAACTTTGGAAAGGAAAAAAATCAAACATAAGTTATTTTCATGTGTTCGGATGCCGATGTTTTGTTCTAAATAATGGAAAATCAAACCTTGATAAATTCGATGCTAAATCTGATGAAGGAATTTTTCTCGGTTATTCTTTGCATAGTAGAGCTTTTAGAGTATTCAACAAGAAGACTCTAGTAGTAGAAGAATTTATTCATGTTATTTTTGATGAATCTAATGATCTTCCATTAAGGAAGATGTTTGGAAGATTATTGAAAAATTATATGACCCAATCCTTTTGATTTTGATGATTACTAAAAGCCATTGAGTTCATTAAAGATATAATGAGTTTATTTAAATGAGCAATAAATTTATTTTGAACAATCAATGAGAATGTTAAAGTTTGACTTTAATCAATTTTGAAAGTAACTTTAAGCTCAATGTTTAAACTTTCAAAAAGAAATTTTATAATTCATGTTTTATTCAATGAGTTTTTGGAATAGT